>JAULKR010065549.1:0-11272 GCA_032356305.1 Prasiola linearis | reverse complement strand
CAGAGTGTTTGCCAGAGCGGCAATGGACCAGGGTGTTTCAGGCGGCAATGGATAGCCGTCAGGAAGCTAGATGCCTGCTGACGCCGCGTCGGCACGCAGCGTCGGCATGGCCAGAGCAATCTGCAGCGTGGTGAACCAGTCAGCGGGGCGCCGGGCTCGCGATAATGCAACAGCTGGTTCAGTCAGCTCTGTGCGTGTCCTGCTGCCGAAACGGCGCTGCGCGAGATCGAAGCCTGCCGCCGCTCCCGGTACCGTGATGCTGCGATAGCCGCTCACGTTGAGATTGCCCCTCACCGTGGGGAAACCCATCAGGGTATCTGGCAGGTCAGGGTCTACCGGATAGTCCGCCGGATCCGTGCTGCCGGCCAGAACACCCTGGAAATCGATCACGTACGCACGCTGCTCGCGTGCCAACCAGATCGTCATCAGGCCGCTGCCACCGAGCCCGCACATCCACGGTTCGACTACACCAAGGGCCAGCGCCGCCGCCAGTGCAGCATCGACCGCATTGCCACCGGCAAAGAGTTGCGCCGCGCCTGCGTTGGCCGCCAGAGCGTGCTGTGTGGCCACCATGCCACCGGCGCTTTTTATAGCAGGTTTCGAGAGTGTCCAGTGTTCCGTGCGCATGAGTGCGCCTTGCCTCGGGTGACATGCTACGACACGATATTCGCCGTAAACGGTTCAGCCTGCAACTCCATATTCGCCGCAAACGATCGAGCCTGCAACGCCATACTCGCCGCAAACGATCGAGCCTGCAACTCCATACAACCCTGCAGCAAGCTACCGATCAGAACGACATTCGAGCCGAATCCGGATACTGACAGCAACGACAGGCGCCCCGAAACAGGGCATGCGCAACAAGCAGGAACAAGCCAGATACGTGCCCAGGGTTCAGCGAGAAGAGTCGATCACATGCCCGCCGGCTCGATGACCCGATGCTCCCGCCCGGACGTTTCGCCGATCGACTTTGACGCGGGCAAGCCGGCGACGAAACGCCCGACGTAGTCCACATAGTCCTGCCCGTAGAACAGCGCAGACTTCGCACTCACGGTCGATACATCATCGTAGATGAACACGCGATGGCCAGCGGCGAGGGTGGACTTGACCTTTCGCATGAGGTGAACCGGTGCGACCTCCTCCTGCCAGTCAGTGACGAGATCGTCGGGCACCACGCCACCGAAGTAGACGATGAACGATGCTGTGGGCCACGGGTCGCCGATGATCACCTGATCACCGGGCTCGATGGCATCGACCAGCGTGCCGATACGCCACTGGTGGAAATCGTACTTGCCACTGCGCACGAACTGCATGGTACCGAAAAGGTTGATCACCAGCAGCCCCGCGACCAGTACCGCCAGGGACCGTTGCGCCTGCAGTCGGTCCATCGACCAGGCGAGCAGGATGCACAGGCACACTGACTGCACGATCCAGAAATCGATGTTGCGGCTGAAGTAGAACGTGAACATGAGCGTCATGGGTACGAGCAGCATCACCACCATGATGATCGGTGGTTCCTGCAAGGCCTGCCGCCAGCAGCGCAGGCTGCGTACTGCGCACACGATCAGACCAGCGAACCACAATGCCGTGGCCGCGACCAGTGCGCGGGCGAACCATGGGCTCAGGTCAGCAACCAGAAAGCGTTCATCGTCGAGGGAGTTCAGGCTGAACTCATTGCTCAGCACACCGTCCATCTCAGGCAGAGCGAACAGGAAATGCGCACCGATGAGGGTGCGCCCGAGTCCGATGAAGGCATACAGCACCGACTGGAATTGAAAGCCGCCCACATACCGCGCGGCGGCGTCCTTGGTGACGTTGCCCAGAAGCCAGTACGGAAAACCGCCAGGCTCGTCGAACACACCGAGGTACAGGGCGACGAGCAGATAGACACCGCCGACGAGCACCCCGGTGATTGCCGTGTAGATCAGCAGCATGCGGTGCTTGCTCACTGCCTCCCAGTGCGGGGTGGTGTATATCGCGTAGAGAATCAGCGGACCCATGAGGATCGCGTACTGATGAAACAGCGCCGCCAGGCTGTGAATCAGGGCCACGACGATATAGGTGCGTGCCGTGCGATGCTCGTCTGCCAGCAGGTACAGGCACAGGAACATCAGGCACATCGGCACCGCGTAGGCTTCGATGGTCACACTGTAATACCACGATCCGAACGTGACGGCCGGCAGGCTGGCGCCCAGCAGACTGCTGGAGTAGCTCATGCGCAGGCGCCGGTGCAGCAGCAGGAACACAGTCTGCACGGTGAGCGCGCCGCACAGGATGTTCGGCAGGGTGCCGAGCACCAGCGGACTGAACGGCAGGCCGAGCGCCTCGCCACCGCGTATCGCCCACTGCAACAGCGGCACGGTAAGCAGATGGTTCGCGTGCCAGATGTCGATGTCCTGGATGGCGGCCGACAGGTAGTAGATGCTGTCGTGGGCCACGCTCAGGTTGTGGCTCAGAAAGACGCTGAACCAGGCAAAGCTCAGCAGCAGTGGAATGTAGTCGACGACCTGCAGCCGGGTGCTCGCGGCGGGCGGCGCGGCAGCTGAACGTTGAGTCGCGTATTCGGTCGGCCCGCCTTCCTCTGTTGAGCAACCTGCTTGGCGAGTCGTGATGGTGTGATCAGGCGATGACTTCGCCCGCCCTCCTGTATTGGTCTGGCAGCATGTGCCGGCTCCCATGCAAACCTTTGATAATACTGAATCGAACCGATACGTCGAAAGGGAATTGTGCCGTATTTCGTCGGCGGCCATGTCCGCTGTGTCGGCGTTCTGTGACAGACAGAACGCATTTGCTGCCGGCGAGGGGGCTGGTCGCGGAACCGCTGTGACCAGCGCAGGATCGGCAGCCAGCACCGCTTGCGGTGTCAGTGGAACCGGCGCAGGATCGGTAGCCGGGGGGAGTAACGGACCCACTGCAGCCCAGTACGGGATCGTCAGACTGGGGCAGGTAAAAGGACCACTGTTGCTGCTGCCTGGAGCAGGATCGTCAGCCAAGCGCAGAACACTGAGCCAATGTGGCCCAGTGCAGTTTCGTCAGCCGGAGGCAGCGCCACCGCGGGCGCGGTTCACCAGCACGTAGGCGCTGGTCAGTGCGCGATAGCCACTGGGCGTGGTGCACTTGAGCAGGCACACCAGCTTGCTGCTCCAGCTCATGTCTACCGCTTCGCGCCAGTGCCGGAAGTAGATGCCGAGCGCGGTACGCACCGAATGCTTCGCCGCCAGGGGCCCCAGCACGCGCACCTGAAAGGCGGCATACTCGGCGCGGCCGATGTCGGCGGCGATCGACTCGATCCAGAATCTGGACTGCGCAAACCCGGTCGATTGCGTGAGGCGACCCGGATCGTCTTCGTCGAACCAGGTGGCCAGTGCATCGGGCACCATCGCGAAGCGCACACCGGCACGCTCCAGGCGCCACATGAAGTCGTAATCCTCGTGGCGGGTGAGATCGGTGCGGAAGCCGGTGCGCCTGCCCACCTCGGCCGCCACCACCAGGGTGTCGGTAGACAGAATGCCACCACGACTGAAGAGATAGCCCAGAAGCGGTTCGCCCTGCGCGATCAGTTCCGAGGGTATCGCCGCCCGGGCACCGGCTGCCCGGCGAATGTAGATGCGCGACCCCAGGCAGATGTCGTCGGGATACCCTGCGTCACGCAACCAGGCATCGCAGCAGTCGAGCTTGTCGGGCTCGAACACGTCGTCCGAGTCGAGAAACGCGATATAGCGTCCGCGGGCCTCCTGCATGCCGCGGTTGCGGGCTGCCGACACGCCGCGGTTTTCCGGCTGCTGGACCAGGCGGATTCGGCCATCGTTCAACAGGTCGGCGTCGAGCTGCACCGGCGGCTGCGACCCGTCGTCGACGACCACCAGTTCCCAGTCTGTGAAGCTTTGCGCCCGGCAGGAGCGCACAGCGCGTTGCAGCGTGGTGGTGCGGTTATAGACCGGTACGACGATACTGAACAGCGGCGTGTCGCTAGCCAACGATTGCACCGTCCGGCGCTCGATCGGCCGTGGCATCGTCAACCTGTTCGGATTCCGCTTGCCGGTGCCTGATGATTTCAGCCTGTATCTCGGCGATCATGCAAGGTTCCGCCCGGTCGGCGATGGTCGCCATGGCAGCACTGTCGAGCACCTCGCGCACCTCGTCGGCAGAGTTGAACAGACCGACGATCATCACCGGTGTGGTGTTCTGGCGAGTGCCCTGGTTGTACCATGCCAGTGGCAGATACTCGGCCAGGTAGGTCAGCGACTTGCCTACTTCATGTGGTTTCCGGGGCGTGGTCAGCCGGATCGTGAAACGCTCGGGTGCCTGACGCAGCACCCAGGCTTCATCGTGTACCGGTGGGGGATTCTCGCCGGACGATTGCCGCTGCCGGTTGCGTCGCAGGCTGACCACATTCGACAAGCGGTCGGCCGATGTGGACTGACGCCCGGTCGTTCTCGGTCCGTGATGAGCAACGCCCGACATCGGGTGGTTCGGGCCGGTGTAGGTATCGTGCCCGACGGCTTCGGCAGCCGACCGGCCGGCACCACGCACTTGCGCACCCTGGTCGACCAGCCCGGCTGCCGGGCCTGGCAGGCGATTGCCGGTCAGGCGGGCCAGGTAATGTTCGCTGCGCTCGTAGGCGAAGCGTTCCCGATCGAACAGGGCTTCGTCGAGGTCGTCAACGATGATGCCTGTCAGGCCATGATCTCGCTTGTGAAGACGCTGCAGTGCCTGTTGCAGATCGGCCGGGTTACTCATCAGCAAAGCCAGGGGGCTGGTCAGCAGACCCAGACTGCAAGCCTGGTTGATCAGGGCCGCATGCGGGCTGCTCAGCACCGGCGGCGCGTCGATGATGATGGTGTCATAAGTGCTGCCCCAGTCGTCGAGACACTGCTGCAGACGCTCACCGCTGAGGAGCATCGCCGCATCGGCCACCGTGCCTTCGGCGGCCATGGTGTCCAGCAGTGGCAAAGTGGGGTGATTCTCGACTGCCTGACTCACCGGCGACAGGCCCTTAAGCGCTGCCACAGCGTCATGCTCGGGGCCCAGCTTGTATTCCGGAGTGCCAGCCGGCCAGAGGCCAGCGTGCGCATCGGTACGCTTCCCGCCGCTGGTTTCGGCCGCGTTGGCACTCGCACGAGCCGCTGTGGACGAACCGTTGCCGCTCCTGGCGGACCGGGCGTCGAGAGGCTTGAGGTCGACATGCAGCGTACGCCGTCCGCGCCGTGCACTGGCCCTGGCGAGACTCAGGGCGAGCGGCTCGCCGTCGTGGTCGTGACTCGCCTCGAGCATTGATGTAACCATGACGGTGCCTGGTGTAGACGCCGGCAATGCCTTGTGCACGTTGGTCAATGCCGTATCGACCAGGGCGTCGATGCTTTTGGACCGGCGATTGGCACCCGCACGGCGCCCGCCGCCCTGGCGCGGAAAAGCCGCCACCCAGGCAGCGTTGCCGGGCAGCAGTGGCAGGCGGGTGCGCAACTGATGCCGATAGAGGTACTTGCCCAGCAGGACGGCCACGGTTGCCAGCCCGGCCAACAGTGCGATCAGTGGCAGCAGGATCGTCTTGTTGGGGAACGCGGCGGATGTCGGCACCTGAGCCGGTGAGATGATTCGTGCGAACGGGCGCAGGTTGGCCAGGCTGTTCACCTGGCTGACTTCGTTGATGCGCCGTTCGAGAAATGCGATGCGATCGCGCAGGGAGCCGGCCTCGCGTTGCAACCCCACCAGGGCCGCCTTCGCCGGATTGGCTGTGGACTCCTGCGTTTCCAGCCTGGCCATCTCCCGTTCGATGGATCGTTGACGGCTCGCGGCGATGGTGGCCTTGCTCTGCAGCGAGCCGATGGTCTTGTCGATTTCCAGCCCGAGGTTGTCCCGTGTCTGTCGCAGTTGGTTCGAGACCTGCTGCACCAGTGGATGCTTCTCGCCGTACTTGGTGGAGAGCTCCGACAGACGTGCCTGCAGGTCGAATTCGCGTTCGCGTAGCTGGCCGACGGCCGCCGAAGCCAGTGTGGCCGGAATCGAATCGATCGCCGACGGCGTATCGCGCAGGGCACGGGCCTGCTGCAGTTCGGCCTGTGCCGCGGCGACTTCCGCGTCGGCGTTGATCAATCGCGTGTTGAGCCCGGCAAGGCGCTGTTCGATCTTGCTGGCACCGTCGGGTGTGACCTGCCCGAGCGACCGGCGCTGCTCCTCGATGGCTTGCTCGGTGCTGCGCAACTGCTGACGCACATCGGCCATCTTCGCTTCGAGTTGATCGGTGGCCACGCCCTCCTGCTCGCGCTGCAGACGTTGCTGGTCGTCGATGTATCGGCTGGCCAGAGCGTTCGCCACAGCGGCCGCGCGGGTCGGATCCTCGGCATCGAAGCTGATGACGATGGCGCGTGAAATGCCCTTGCGCTGGATGTCGAGATTGTCCTGGAACTGATCGATGGCGGACGCTACCGGATCGGCTTCCGGCGATGGGCTCTCGCGGCCGGGCACCAGGTTCCTGATGGCTGCCTTGAGCTGAGCCTTGAGCGACGCGACCAGGCCCGTATCATCCGCGCTGTATTCCTCGGTGGCCAGCAGCTTCTGTCCGACCACGACCTGCCCGATCAGCTCGCGTGAATAGATCAGCTCGATTTCGCTGGCGACGGTCTCACCATCGACGACGAGACTGGTGAGCGGGGTATCAAACGTGGCCGAATAGTTACTGGCTCTGTCCAGAGCGATGACTGACTGCGCCCGGTAACGCGGCGTCAGGCTGGAGAGCAGCGCCAGAGCGATGAGCGACGTGGCAAGGACCACGCCGATGATCAACCAGCGGCGCTGCCACAGGGTGGCGGCCATGTCGCCGATGGGTAGCGTCGGCAACATCGGCGCCACACCGGAATGCGAACCGGAGACGGCTCCAGGATCCGTTACGGGAACCGCCCCGGGAACCGTTCCGGGAGCCGTTCCGGGAACCGTTCGGTAACCCGCTCCGGGCACCGACTCACCGACGCCCGGGCCGCTGGCTGTTGCGTAGACACGACGCCGGCTGCTGACGGTGCGCTTGGTTTCGTTGATGCTCGACACGTGTGAAGAAGGTAGCTTTCCAAAGGGAGGGGCAGGTCAGTAGGCCCCGTTTTTCCTGACAAACAGAGGAAATGTGTTCAACAGCACCACGATATCCTGCCAGAGCGACCAGTTACGCACGTACCATACATCAAGACTGACGCGCTCGGAGTAGGTCAGATCGTTTCTGCCACTGGTTTGCCATAATCCGGTCATGCCGGGCCAGGTCGCTTCATAGAATGTGATCTTGTCGCCATACCGATCGACCTCGTCCGCGACGATCGGTCGTGGCCCGACCAGGCTCATCTCGCCCTTGAGCACGTTCCAGAGTTGCGGTAATTCGTCCATGTTCGACTTGCGCAGGAAGTTGCCCAGGCGGGTGATGCGGGGGTCGTTCTTGAGCTTGAAATCCTTCTGCCATTCAGCACGCGCATCGGCGCTGTTGTTCAGCAACTCGGCCAGCACATGGTCGGCGTTGGTCACCATGCTGCGAAACTTCAGGCAGCGAAAGGGCACACCCTTGCGGCCGATCCGGGTATGGGCAAACACCGGGCTGCCACCATCGAACAGCAGCCCGATGTACAACGCGACGATGACCGGACTCAACAGAACGATCAGCGCGCTGGCGGCAACCAGATCGAAGCCGCGCTTCACCAGTCGTGCCATGGGTCGGCGCAGGTTGTTTTCCAGGCGCAGAAATACCGAGTCGCTCTTCAGTACACCGAGTACCTGGGTGCCGGTGAGCGGTACGCCGGCCACGGGTGGCGCGATGATCACGTTCTCGGTATCGAGCGTGAGGCGATCGAGCAGCACGTTGTAGTATTCGAAATCCTCCAGGCTCTCCAGTGCATAGAGCACATGCGGCGAGCGATAGCGCCTGGCCGCGGCGAGTACCTGCTGGTGGGCCTCGAACGAGCTGATGAACCCTGCGCGGTAGTGATCACCGGAAGGGTCGGCCTGCAGGTCGGCCCGATCGAGCGTGACATGCGCGGCGATCTTGTAGCCGATCGACAGATCGCTGCTCATGGTGCGCGCACAGGCCTCGGCGTTCTTGCCGGTACCGACGACGATCAGTGGCCGGAACCAGATACCGGCGCGTGCCATGCCACGCTTCGCCAGATGGCGTACCAGCGGCGTGATGAACAGCAGGCTGACCAGCGTGGTGATGATCCACAAGCGCGACAGGTGCGTCTTCATCAGAAACAGCGCACCGAAGGTGAATGCGGCCGAGTAACAGACGACTCGGGTGAGTTCGCCGGCCTCGAACCAGAACGACTTGAAGCGCGTGTAGTGGCCCCACTTGTTCGAGAAGTAGACGAGCATGGTTGCCGGCAGCAGCATCGTCAGCAGCAGGGTTTCATAGAACGTGGGTGCCCAGAAGGCCGGCAGGTCGAACACCTGGCGAATCAGCATGGAACCTGCCCAGCCGGCGATGGCCGCCAGGCAGACGGAGAGCAGATCGCCGAGTATCAGAGTCAGGGCGCGGATATGACGCCGCGGGAAGGCATGAGGATGGCTGAACAAGTCGATATCGAGATGGCGGACAACGGCAACCGGTGCCTTGGCTGCCAAACCACGATCGATCGTCTGCGTGGCTTGAAGTGCGTCTGTAGTCATGTGGCTCAGCTGCGAATCGGTGGGTTCTGGCACCCAGATGAAAGGACTATGTAGGCCCGGACATCCGCGAACGCGGTACACCCCGAACTCAGGTTGGATCGACGCATGTAACGCCAACTCAGCTAACGCCGACAACTGTCAACACCCATGCGCCGGATTTCTGGCGAATTTCGCCAGGTATCTTGCGCCGCAAGAAGGCCTGTTTGGTAAGTAAACACCTAAGACAGTGTCAAATCGCCGACACGTAGGTAACTCGTTACTGCGCTGCACGAACAAGCATAACCAAGTAACACGCATCGTGGCTGTTATTTCTGAGGGTACCCGCGCTGGAACCGACCGTAACTATATTACAAACCGGCCATATGGGTGCCAGAAATACGTCAGAGGGACTGCCGGGTGCGTCATTCGACCGGTGCGCCGAGGTAGCGCGACGCGTCAATTTGCCGTGAGAAGGCTTGCAGTGCAGTGTCCGAGCTGTCGAACCGCCAGTCGGCATCCATGTCGATATCGAACCAGACCAGGCCTCGAATGTCCGGGTACTCCTTTTCGATCAGGGAAAACACCCTGTCGATGCACACCACTTTGTCCGCCATGGCAGGATCGATCCAGTCCTTTCGGTCGCTGTAGTCACCATCGCCATCTGCATCCCAGTCGGTGGTGACCACGTAGTTCTGTGCGCAACCCATTTCCGCGATCATCGCCGGCTTGCCGAGGTGGCGCACCATGGCCATGAAGCCGCTGAGCTTGTCCGGGTGATTCGGATCCTGAGGCGTCGTGGGGAAGTTGTAGAGTGAGGCTGCCACCCAGTCGACTGCTGCGTCTCCCGGGTACCATTCCATGGCCCGCATCGAACCGCTGTTCGGGCTCCACATCATCAGTGTCTTCGGTGCCAGACGGCGCGCCATGCTGCTGATGTGCCGGAACGCGTCGATGTAGCTCTGTCGGGTCTGCCGGCCGTCGTAGGCCTCTGACCACGGGTAGTGATCGAGCTCCATCTCGTGCGCGAAACGCAGGATCCAGGGTTTGCCGAATTCACCCGCATCGCGCAGAAACGCACTCAGGTAGTCGTCATGCCTGCCATCGGCAATATCCTCCAGGCGCGGGTAGTCATCGGGCGAATAGTTCCACCAGGGCTCCCAGGTCACCATCGGAATCGCGCCCATCTGTTCGGTGGTCGCGACGAAGCGGCTGGGAAAGTTGCTGCGTGCATCCCTGGACCAGGGGCGAAAGATCATCTGGATGGCCGGGCGCTTGCCCACCTTGGCGCTCAGCTCGTCGAATGCCTCGCGCGTGTCGGCTTCCTCCTGCGTGGTGAATGCGCCGAACCAGCTCTTGCCGTCGGGCGGCAGGAGCAGATCACGCTCTGTGGCCCGGGCCGGGTTGCACAGTGTGAGGGCGGCCAGGCCGACGGCGAGCAGCCACGCGCGAGCGTCAGGAACGCTCATGGCCGCATTGCCGGCGAAGCGAGAGCCGACGCCGTGCCTTCGCGATGGTGGTCCAGATACAGGTACGTGGCGCACAGGAACAGCAACGTCCACTCGGTGGACAGGGCCACCAGCCAGGTGGATTCCAGCAGGTTGTGCAGCATCACGAAGACGATGATGTTCAGGCACTGGGCGGTGCGCAGCCAGCGGCCTCGTGCGTGGCTTCCCGGCATCAACGGCCCTGCCGGCCGGGCCGCGGAGAACAGCGACTTCAGTGCGGGATAGAGGGTCAGTGCGAGCAGGGAGAAGAACACGATCATGCCCACCAGTCCGGTCTGGACGAGAATGTCCAGGTAACCGTTGTGAGCCTGGGCGAAATCCTGCACCAGCGGAATATCTTCCCGGATGGCCGGTGTGTCCGCACCCATGCCCCAGAAGCTGCCGTAGCCGAAACCGAGCCAGGGGCGCTCGGCGTGCTTGGCGAGCACGTAATCCCAGATGAAGACACGCCCGGTGAATGTCGGGTCGCCATAGACGTATTCGACGAGCGTGTTGATCGACGTGGCCGCGCTGAAGACGATGAAGCCTGCCAGCAGGCTCGTCAGGGTGACCAGCGTGGCCCAGGCGCCGATCGTCGCGTTGATCCTGCGGATCAGCACCGCCAGCGCCATGATGCCGAGTGTCCCCATGAACAGGGCCAGTGAGGTCTTCGAGCCTGTCATCGGCAGAAAGCCGATGGCCAGGAGCGCGGCGATCCACCAGGCACGGCGTTGTATCAGGCCGTGCCAGAAGAAGTAGATCGCGCAGATGGCCGCGAACGAACCCGCCACGTTCTTGTGAATCTGTATGCCCTTCCACCAGCCCTCGTGATCGATCGACACGTTGTAGAGCAGCAGCATCGAGAGCAGGTTGATGCTCAACACGCCGAGCAGTGCGGCGGTGATCGACGGCAGCAACAGGTCCGCCTCGTACAGGTAGCTGGCCAATACGAACAGCGAGAAGCTGACGAGCAGAAACGTGCCCGCACGGCGGATCACAAAGCCCGGCTGATCCGACCAGAACAGCGAGGCAACCAGAAAGCCGGCATAGAGAAGCACCATGCCCAGTGCCAACCACGCCCGGCGCGACAGACGCTGCACGGTGCCGGCGAACACGATGAGTGCCAGCCCGGCAAGTGCGAAAACCGCCAGCTCGCGCAGACTGTCAGCCTCGCC
>JAULKR010065437.1:0-11272 GCA_032356305.1 Prasiola linearis | reverse complement strand
ACACACACACACACACACACACACACACACACACACACACACACACACACACACACACACACACACACACACTTGAGTTGAATGGGTAGAGGTTTCCTTAGCTAGAGTACGATTCGTCATACTTGCATATCTCTGAATATGTGGTGTTCTGTCCTCTGATGATGGCACAATTTTTTGTCTGCTGCGAGTCGCTGAGGGAAGACTGTGCCTAGTACTCAAACTGCCTTTGTAGACATACGATGATAGGCAACGGGACGTGCAATATTGCTTTGTTGCATGCTTGGTGGCAATTCTTTGAGCTGATCAATCATTGGCTGCGCATCTGATGTGGCTGTCATGGTGCTCCAGGAGTTCAATCCCGAGTGCCATCTGGTGAAGCTGGGAACAATGGGGGAGTATGGGACCCCCAACATTGACATCGAGGAGGGTTACATAACTATCAACCACAATGGCCGCAGCGACACTTTGCCTTATCCCAAACAGCCTGGCAGCTTCTACCACCTGTCAAAGGCACGCATTCTTTTTTCAAATGTGGCCTTCATTATCTTGTTCAAAGCCACAGTGCGAACAAATGTAAAGAGCGGCGATTACATTGAAGCAGCTGCCATTACAATCACGGGGATATTTTTCAATACGATACGATACATCCAAAACACAATCCACATGATTTGGTGCTTTGACATCAGGGATGTGACCGTTGCCTTGATTATTGATTTATCTGTCTCTTCTTATCAGCTTTTAGGTTGTGAGCGTGCCAGCACTATTGCCCTATTGAATACTGTGGTCGCAGAAGTATTCTCAGCGCTAGACGACCATTGAGGTGGATCAAATGCCTAGGGGAATCTTGCATTCCCCTACAACACTGCTTCACGAAAGTGACAATTGTGGTGCAGGTTCATGACTCGCACAACATCCACTTCGCCACTAAGGCTTGGAAATTGGCAGCCACTGACCTGAACCAGGTGATGCCCCCTTCTCGCGCACACACACACACACATGCACACACACACACACACGCACACACACACACACACACACACACACACACACACACACACACACACACACACACACACACACACACACACACACACCTGTGCAGTGATTGCAGCACTACGCAGACGTAAATATGTGCGTCTGTGGGGGCGGCCACGGCTGGCAGCCTGTAAGACGATCACTGCCTGGACGCCTCGGTGGATGGCTGCCAATGATGCCAGTAGAGCGCGGCGGGACAGCCATCGTCGCACCACAAGCTGTATAAATGATGCTGCAGCTTGCCACTCAATACGATTTGCGCGCATGCAGCCTGTGTGCAAAGAAACATGACAACGAGTCAAAGTGTCTGGGAGTACTTTACCGCTGATGCTTCGTTGACTATCGACCAGACTCATTGCTCTCATATTCATGATCGATGTCATACGGCATTCAATGGGTAAGATGGCAACTGAATTTGTCTCCAGGGTCACCTGCCGTTTCATTGCTTCTTTGCTGAAGTCAAAGGATGCCACGATGATTATCCTCATGGGTTATAGGCTCGC
This sequence comes from Prasiola linearis, assembly GCA_032356305.1. NCBI lineage: Eukaryota > Viridiplantae > Chlorophyta > Trebouxiophyceae > Prasiolales > Prasiolaceae > Prasiola > Prasiola linearis. The sequence continues at coordinate 9,734 of JAULKR010065437.1, read as the reverse complement.
ATCACAGATTGATTGGAGGAGCCTTTGAGTCGGTTTAAAATAAGATTACTTCAGGAAACTCACGAAATCACTACTGCACCTGGCTCGCAATCAGTTGATTTCAGATCAAATGACATCCTTGCTAAGCTAGTTCATTCCACTTCTAAGGGAGTTGCTCTGGAGCTGCTCTGAAGTGAATGAATCATGATGCGGACACAGCACCGCATTGCATTTCACATGCAGCTCCAAACAGCTATTTCCATTGCCTAACGCCGTTTGCGTGACTTCGTGTCATGTCGCGAATGCTTGAGATGCTCCATAGATTTTGTAAATTTCTGTTGCTTCACCTCATGACTTACAACTTCATACTGAGTTTGTTCCGCTTGACAGCGAGGTCCATATTCCGGCTTCGATTTGGAAGACAAGCCTGACTACTTACTTGGCTGAGTCATAGCACGCTGCAGCTTTGCACGTCTTAAGCAAAAGACAGCTCGCTCATCTGCTTTGACCTGCACCAGTGCCGCCGCGAGGTGCGCCAGAAACAACACTGTCGCCCTCTCGTCCATCCCGTGATCGACGACTGCTGGGACTGATAGCAAGCCAGCTGGCACACCCCCCAGCTGGCTGGCTGCTCGGACTACAAGGTCCAGATTGTGACGGATGCACCGCCTGCAGATACACCGCGCACTTTGAAGCATGACTCCCCCGCTATACTTCGGCGATCATCAAATGGTCATATCACCGACATGGTGATGGGTGATCCCATGGTGGCTGCAGACCAAGTGAAACGGGACCAGGAAGGTGCCAATGCACATGTGGGCGGACACCCACTTGTTTTCTAGTGCATGCTCGTCTTCCACAGTCCCAACCCCTTCGTAGCTCACAATGACACCTGCGACGATCCCCTATGACGCAGTTGTGTGGTTCTCTGTCCACATGGTTGATACCGAGTAGACATGAACTGAGCTTCGCATAGAACACGCCTTGTTGGTTAATCATTTTAGAGCTAGCTTGTTGGTCACTTGGCACAATGACATCAGTACTGTCGAGACGAGCTCGCTATCGAATTTGGAAGCGTGTGCAGGCAGAGCACGTATCACCTTTGGCGGCAGCAGCTTGCTCACTGTCTTCACAAGCAGGCTGTGGTGCCAGAATCTCGTCCAGCGACAGTATTGTTGGCACATAGTGGGCAATCTGCGCAGTCACATGGTCTACATAGGGAAACCTCAAGGGTGCAGAAGCAGCATAAACAGTGCGTGCAGGCAAAGGGTGGCACATATCTATCGACCACAGGCATCGACTCACCAGAAGGCAGTAAACACGGCCATCATGGAACGATGAAGTAAAATTGGTGACCTCCACCCTGTGAAGCGTGCATACTGCCTGCACCCATGATGGTGCACGATCTCATGCCCGGGTGCTCCGACAGCCCCACCACTCGCAAGATTATTTGGCAAGAGCCGGGCAAACAACATCCTGAAGGTGTACTCTAGGCCCACAGCTGGCTTCACTTCTCGAATGGTGGGTTGCAGCACCAGCAGGCCAATGCTGATGGACAGTGTGATCCACCTGTGCCCACACGAGCAGCGTCGACAGGTGGTTGAAGGCGGGAGAGGTGGTGCGTGGCATGTGCGGCGGTGGCAGCTGCCGCCTCAGAAGCCGAGCGGTGCGTTCTGCCACGCGCAACACTTCCAGGCGCAGTGTCGTCTTGGGGAGCAGTCGCGGAAGCTGACACATGCAAGCCGACCTCAGCTTGTATCAGGACATCAGAAGGAGTGGACGGTGATCATTGCTCCAAGTTGTGCGCCAAGTTGTGGGCCACATAAAAGAATGTCGTGGTGGACAGCACATGTCTGCAATTACAGCCGTAGCAGTCATTGTAAGTCGTCACAGTAGGTTCTGAGTGACCCGTGATAGTATGGGCCATATAGGCTGTCGGGCAGCAGCAAAAACACCTGGAATTTAACAGCAGCATTCCATAAGAGCGCCAGGATGGCCTGCTGGTTCCCGGCAACAATGTGTTCGGGCCGAACCGACATAGTGCATCCATCAGAGGTTTCTAGTGCCTGCAAAGAAAAACGTGCTAACAACAGCTTGAGCATGAAACTGAAAACTACAAATTCTCGAATGTAAACCAGGGCCTCCTTGGTGGAGAAACGTTGCGGCATGATGGGACAACACCATGAGTATTGATCAAGGAGCCGCAAATACTCATGCTCATGGTCGAGGAATATGTAGAAGCGCGATTCGCACAGCGTACCGCCATATTGATGCCTGCACGACGGAGCTGGTCGAAGGCGATCTTGACATTGCCGTTTGCAACAGCGTTGCTCATGTTGCCCGCTTGCAAGCGTGCCTGACTTAGGATGCCTTTTTGTCCTGCAGCTCAGTCACTGTGCCTCTCTGCAAGTGGTCTGCTCCAGAGCAGCTGGTCTGCTCCAGCTGTCAGCCCAGCCAGCACAAAGCAGATGAAACAAAAAAGTACGATCGATTGATTCGACCTGATGATCAAGGACTTCGCAATGCCAGAGTGTGCGTGAAATAACATGAGAAAGCAAGAGTCATACTCTTATAAACTTCCAGATGGCCAGCATTGGAGCTGGCTCCCCAGAACATGATCTGGATTCCATAGGCACGTCTGACATGTCAGCATGAACCTTTCTTGAATTTCCCCTTAACATTAATGGTCTGATGAACGCGCCTGTCAAAATTTCAGTCAGCTTACACAGTCGGAGCCCATTCCGCAGGTCGGCCGGCAAATTGTCAATCCCAAAATCCAGTTCGTGTAGCGGGCTCTGTGTGTGAGAAAGTGTATATCGGTAAGGCTTCAAGTGGCGCAACAAGCTGCCTTCACCCCACAATCCCGTCTGGAATAAAGCCCAAATCACCTGCATGTCAGAGAGGGGTATTGATCTCAGAACCTGCAAAATCAGGTAGCAAAAGCGTAAAGCCTGAATCATTGCATTTAGTTTGCAGCTCTTGCTGTCACAATCCTACGAAATGCATCTGATCTCCAGTAAAGTAAGGCGCCATGCCGAAGAGTGTGGCATCTTCACTCATGCCGAGAAGCAGCTTCCGCTGAAGACAGTGCACCTCGGCAGAAGACTTGATACCCTTCGCAGGCTGGAGGCGGAACAGCAGCGGGGCAGAGTCGTTGAGGACCGCTGTGCTGCAGGCTGCCTTGTCCAGCAGCAGCACCAGCAGCAAACACCGTCTCAGCACCCGGCGCTGCAGTTCCCCCTATGCGAGAAATTGCAGCAGTGATCTCACACAGTGTAGTGGCTTTGACACCTTGCTACAGAAGTTCAACAAAGCCAAGAGCATCCAGCATCTTAGAGACGATTTTAGTGGCCAGGGAGTACGACACTCGTTGCAGGATTAATGGACAAGTCAGGCAGTATCATTCACCCCGTATTGGCCAATCTCGCCAGGAACTCGATCCGCATCAGCGAAAAAGTAATCTCTCAGAAAAACTTTCAGCTGATCGTCAGATGGCCCTGCAACAGCATGAGCAACGGTCTTTCATTTTGCTTTGCCAGCAGCCAGACCAGCGAATGCGCCAGCAACCGCACGAACAAGCGTTTGCATGGCAACAGGGCCTCGGCTGGGCTAGAGGCTGCCTACTCTTGCTGCTCTTCTTGTTTCTGACGGTGGCGATGCGATGCCCCAGCACAGTCTCCACGCCGACAAGCAGCCAGTCAGGGTGATAGCTCATCAGCGCTTGCATAGCGTTGGCTTTGACCTTGGAGTCCTTGAGAGCTCCATCCTAAGGCCCAACAATTTGCAAATTGGTCATTTGGAGTCTCGTTTGCCACATAGGATATTCAGCTGCTGCACTGAGATCTTACTTTCACACTGCACAGCAAGTACAAGGATTCAGTCTCATCTGCCATGTCAATTGTCAACTGCTGCGCTGACTACTCACTCATAGCTGTGGTGTGTACATACCCTCAAACTGAGGCTGCCATCCTCGATATGCTTGTCGACAATCTCCAAGGTCTTGCGCGTCTCAGCTTGCTCCCAGATTTTACGCAGTGCTATGCGTGAAGTCAGCTCTAAAGACTTCGACATCCCATTTGTCTGCCGTTGCTGTGCTGTAGCATGTACAGGAGCAAGAGTCGCATGTAGCCATGCTGAGCTAGCCTCTACCTCCTGCGGCATTGTCCTCCTGCGAAAGGAGCACAAATTTTACGCCGAAATTGGGCGACGACGACCGACATAACGAAGCAACACGGCAATGCCTGCTGACAAGGAAAGGTTACTTCAAACATTCGATAATTTTTCCGAAAAAGAAGCAGCAACTCTGATGGCATTGGAGCTGCGGATGTTATTATCATTTCGTTTCTGGAATACTTTAGACAGAGATTGTACGAACGCAGGTTTTGAAAGGGGTAGAGGCTGACAGCACACATGCTCGGAGCCAGGCAGATGCTGTGTGTTTTTGACTGCTGCAGAGACGTCGACGGTCTCCGAACAATTGCTTGTGACAATGGTCGCAGGTTGCTGCCACCTCGGCGCATGCTGCTGCGGTTGACGGTAGAAGACCTCATCGGCACCATACTCAATGGCGCGGGACCTATGGAGGTCTCTGATATCATTGAAAATTTAGCCTGAAGCTCTTCGCCGGGAGACTCCGCTGATGTGATCGGCCGCAATGGTTCTCTTGACGTGCTGTCTGTTGGTGTATAGCTACAGTGCGATTCGGCTTGTGCTTGCACCTTTGGAACTGGTCGAGAGGCTGAGGCAGCTGCTGGTGAACATGCTCGCCTTTTTGCGTTAGAATGCTGGGGGTCACCCAGCCGCGTCAGCCTGCGCTTTGTTCGCGATCGCTCTCCCACTACTTTTGCCGGGAACGACAATCGCCTCACATGTAGGTTGTCAGCAGAAGCCTGGACACTGTCATGAGAATCTTGCTGCATAGAGAAGCTCGCGGAGGTCGGTGCAAGCGGAGTTTTGACGGCCAGCGGCCTGGTCTTTTCATCGTCTGATGGAATGTTGCGCGAGCGCGCGTTGGTGCTGTCGCGCAACACTTTAAGGCACAGCCTTCTCCCTGAAACACCCGGCGTTTGCTTTGATACTGCATTGTAGCTTGTTGCATGGATTTGCGGGGGCGTGTTTTCATCCTGGAACTCTGGGTCGATGAACATGTTGGCTCAACTGCCCATGACCTTGGCCGCTCCCACTTGCTGCAAAAGGCTGGTAAGATGAGTGTTGCCTGTGAATGAGATTTTTACGGCAGAAATGAGGCTGAGATGCAAAAGAAGCGATTTGCGTTTGGTATGAGCGGAGATTTTGCATTCGCAGCTGGCACCGGTTTGAACGCACGGCCGACCCTGGAGTTGACAGAAATGACAACTGTTCTTGATAATCAGTAACCATCAGGTCAAACTTTATAGTGCAGGAGCACCTCGTTCATTGCTACATCGCTTGTCCAGCTAAAGAATTCAGATACCTATTTGATGACTACACGACGCAATCTCATGAATGAATTTGTCCTGGATTGTGTGACTCAGCAGACCTAGCGACCATAGGACAGTCAATTTCCTCCAAAGTTGATGTTTGTTTAAATTATGGACTTCTTGCAGCTGAATTTGCGTCGATTTGTTGACCTGCAAGGCAACTGCTGTAGGATGATGAGGTGATGGCTCAACAATACTCGGCATGAGTTGTTTCTGCTGATGCTGGACTCGGCAGCTTCGTCCCGAGCTTCGCGACAGAAGAGGGAACGCAAAATTACTACCATTTTCCGGCCCATTTCGGAAACGAGGGTGTGTGTTTGTATATATCGCGAATACGACGTTTGAGAATGTGTTTCTTATGGCTTTTTCTGTGCTGCTCTGCAAAATGCAGCATTCCTATATTATAGCAACACACACTGCTGCAATTTTTCTGAAAATCCCACTCAATACCTGAGATGCCGGAAAGTATGAATGACTCACAAGTACACAATTCTTACCTCCGCAGCATGCCGCACCAGTGACAGCGTTAGCGCTTGAGAGGAGTCAAGAATGTATATTCACGGCGTCTCGCGACTTTACAGTGAAGCGGTGACCATGAAAGCCTGTTTGCTGGCCTAACGTATCGGTGTCAATGTAATGCCACCTTCATTTCGAACTGCGCTATAATACTTTTGCGAGCTATGCTGTTGGTATATGCAGGTGGGACCTCACAGATGGCGTTCAGCCAGCGGTATCAGCCACATTTGATGGGCACCTCAACTGGGTCAACGATGTTGTTTTGCTGAGTCCGACCGTCGTTGCCACAGCTTCATCCGATCGAGCTATTCGCTTGTGGGATTACAATGGTGTCCCCAGCTACCGGGCAAGTCACGCTTCTCAGAGATTACACGGATGGAGCTTTGTTCCACTCCCTGTGATCTCAAGCCCATCAGGTGGTTCGCTTGAAAGTGATACTGCCATGCCAGTTTCTGAACAGATCCGATGATGCCAATCATTGCAGGATGTAGGAACTTGTTGTGCTGACTGCGGTGACAATTAGCACCGCAGCCAATGCTAGCTCCCTGCAGCTCCGCCATGGGTGTGTCACTTCGACAAGGCTCGCTGTCTTTGACTGACTGACTGACTGACTGACTGACTGACAAGGTAGTGCAGTTCCTAGATCACGACGACGAAGTGACCTGCCTCGCTTCGGCTCCTGCGCACGCATTGCTTGCCAGCGGGGGACTAGGGAGTCAAGCCTTCTTATGGGACGTCGAGGCTGGGAAGAAGCTGCACCAGGCAATGCCACCAACCACACATGACATGGCCGTGCCCAGAGAACATGAAAGGGAACATTACCAAACACTACCAACTCAAGCGCTGAGACGTTTGCAACTGTCGTCAGAGAACAGAAAGGGGTGTCAAAAAATTGCAGGCGCCAGCCGTAAGAGCGCACATCATATGACTACCACTTGGACACACGTCAGACGCAGATGAGTCATATTACTGCTAAGCACAAAAGCGTGAAGCATCCCATTTGAGGTTAAATTCGGACGCGTACTATTGCGCTTTCAAGCACGGATCGTTGCCCACGTCTCAGAGATGCCCATTGACGTCTTGTCGATATATTCCCATTAAGATATCACTTGCCACTGGGAAGCATCTCTGTGGCCATGTGGCAAGGATCTCATACAGTGACGAACAACTGGATGCGTGCCGCTTTGTCATGCAGAGGTACCAGCCGTGGAGCGCTCCCGGTCTCAAGCACAGTGTCTACTCCATCGCTCTGTCCACCACTGGTTCATTGCTGGCCACGGGATCCCCTGAAAATTGCATACGCGTTACTGACCCACGAGGCCAAGCCGAGCTATTCAAGCTCAAGGGCCACACAGGCAACATCAGGTGCACTCCCACCCCCCCCCCCCCCCCCCCCCCCCCTCCCCCCCACCTGCCGGGTGGCTATGTGATACCCAATCATTGCGAGTGACGCTCGCCCCCTCGTCCCAGTCCAGGTATCCTGCAAGAATATTGTCTGAAGTAATAGGAAAGCCACAGCAGTTACTGCCATAAGCTTCTGCTATCGGCTGCCGACCTGTAAGTAGTAAGCTCAGGTCAGCAACACCGTGTGTCCTTGGCATCAAACAACTTTTGACAATGATAGACCATGGGATCATCCAATGCATCGTCACTCTCTGGTTGCTTGTCATGCCTGCTTGGTCGTTTATCTTGTCTGTCATTAAGCTTGTGATGAAGCTGCGCAAATGCAGCAGCCTATTCACTGCTGCTGCGGCAAAATGACCCGATCTCGGTCAATTAATGCGATTGAGCCCGTATTGCTGCCATGCACACGACCCACAGAGCAGATGCTGTGGATCAGCCACCCATGCAGGGCACTACAGCTCAATGCAGATGGCACAATGTGTATGTCGGCTTCTTCGGACCACACACTTCGGCTGTGGGATTTGGGCCAGCAGCGCTGCGTCGGCGTATACGCCATACACAGCGATGCAGCATGGACGGTCTCACTGGATGCCTCGTTCTCATATGCAGTCAGCGGCGGCCGAGATGGCTGTCTTTACATGTGTGACCCTCTTCTCGTGCAACACCAGGCACATTTGTCTAGAGGGCTGCCATTGCTTGTGTATCGGGTGTATTGGGTACTGAAGCAATCGGGCACACGTTCTGACATTTGCTCAAGAGGAAGGTTGTGCCGCTCAGTCTCAGCAACCTGAAATGTTCTGCCTTTGTGTCTCGACAGCAGCTCTTGGCACTGTGGTTGCTCAGGCGGCGCTACATACAACTGCTTGGCTGATCAAGGGGTTAGCTCAGCAAACGACAGTCATGAGTCAGTGAGCTGCCCTTGAATCCTATATTTTGTCGACGATGCACCCAGGACAAACCTGGCTTCTCGGGAGAGCGCACTTCTTTGCAAGGACCTCGGCCCTGTTAGGCAGTTGACTCTGTCAGACGATGGCAGCCACATTTGGTCAGCCAGCGAAGGCCTGGGTTTGGCCTCGTGGCCGGGACTGCCTCTGGCACAGCGGGCCCTGTCACAATCAAAGGCCTCTACGTCACCATCAACCACACAGCCTGGACGAGGTGCATAGCTCTCCATCCACGTGGACTGTCCAATTGCCCGCTACCTTTTCCTTAGATTCAAATCCTTCTTTGCTGCTCTTGAGGTTGTTTACCACCAGAATGGCGAAAGTTTTCGACAGCATGATATTGCAGGCAGTGGGAACTCTGTTCAAGTGTGATGTTAAGGTGGCGTCTGTAATGCCAGTCTGTGGGGCGAAGTCGCGTAAAAGCACTTGCGTTGGTTGTGCCATTGCCATTGCCATTGCCATTGCCATTGCCATTGCCATTGCCATTGCGATTGCCATTGCCATTGCCATTGCCATTGCCATTGCCGTTGCCGTTGCCGTTGCCGTTGCCGTTGCCGTTGCCGTTGCCGTTGCCGTTGCCGTTGCCGTTGCCGTTGCCATTGCCATTGCCATTGCCAGCAAGTGAATCAAGCAGCATGAACGTCAGAGGGAGCCAAAATTTCCCACATGCGCTTAAATGATTGACAGTCAGGCGTCCTACGAGCGACGTGTCGCACTACAGCATCGACAGCGCAAGCCTCAAGTGACAAGATTTTAGTTCGCTGTGGGGGGGTGTATGGAGAGTGCAGCGACAGATCCTCTCGACTCTCAGACGTCAACGGCGCGGGGTGCCCACCACGAGCCCCTCGGCAACTCTGGGAGCAGCCCGGGGTTATCACCACCCCGAAGGACACCTCCCATCGACCAGCTGCCGCCTCCAGGGGGCGCACGACCGTTCGCCAGCACAAGGGCCAGGATGACGACCTCCTCCCTCAGCCATCAACACGACAAGGTGTGCATTCAGTCATTCAGTCAGTCAGCCAGCCAGCGAATCTGTCAGTCAGTCAGTCAGTCAGTCTGTCAGTCAGTCAGTCCGTTTGTCCGTCAGTTATTTGGTCATGCGTCTTCCTGTGAGAGGGTTTCGAAAATTATATATTCGTCTGTCAGTTTCATGTCCCAGGATGCTGGACAAATATATGGTCTCTTAAACCCTGCAGGCTGCGAAATAGATTCAAGGCCACGTGAGGAAAGTCTAAGCTGCAGTTCGTGGAAATGTAATGCCTTTCGGAGCAGTTACTGACATCCTGTTTGACACGACGGACACACATCTGCAGGAGGCAGCCTGTCCCGATCCTGACGCACTGCCAGCTCAGACACAGCCAACAATATTCGTGGCACCTTCGTCACCAGCTCAGCGAAATAGGCAGCTGACACAAATCGGTAAGCACTCGCT
>JAULKR010065104.1:0-11278 GCA_032356305.1 Prasiola linearis | reverse complement strand
GCCTCACTCTCTGTGTGTGTTTGGGGGAGGGGGGGGGATGAGAATAGTGGCAAAGGTGCGCTCGTGCACAGGTTTCTGAATTTATAATACGAGAGTCACCGAAACCTCACAACTGCAAATGATACTGTACTCCATGGTGCAAAGCGCCGGAAGTTCTGCCGGCTGACGTCACTCCTTCAAGACAAAGTCTGGGCATGACACTGAGGAATTCAGCGAGCCCTTGGCCACGTTACCTGCCATGTGGATATTGTAACTGAGCCGGCAAAGGGCGACTCTGCTTGTCGAGTGTGAGCAGCTTGATGACGAAAGGTAAGAGCCAGGACCGCTTTTCCCACGCTGCATTTTCACACACAATGCTGTCGCACTTACAATCCCTTCTCCCAAATCTTTTCTCAGGTCGAGTCAAGAACCTCCTTTCCGCAGCTGTAGGTTTTAGGCTTTTGCGCACACCGTTTGTTGTCCTTCGTCGTCAGCTGGACCGTAGAATGCACGATTGTCGGGCTGTCGGACGACTCGTCGGTATCTTTCTTGAGCGAGAGACCCCACAGCGCCGAGCTCCGAGACACCGAAGTGCTCACGTCATCGGATGCCGCTGTCTGTGAGGCCTGCTCCAAGCTCTGTCGCCGAAGGGAGACCGAGCCTCAGGGAGCAGACGGCAAGCAACAGTAACACGAGGGCGTATCCTCTGCCATGCAAGACAAGGCTTTGTGGACCGGTTCCAAGGATGGACACTCAGCCTAGTCGGTCAGAACACACAGGTGGCCTTATGCAGCACCAATCGTCGGTGTGGCGCACAGAAGGCAGCAGACAAGGCGACGATCCGTGTTCGGTGGCTTCACCCTCCACAGGGAGTCCACTGACAGTCTATGCGCCGCATAGACACCCGTCGCTCCCACCACCTCGACAGAGAGATGCCGCGATCGGGCCGCCTCAGTGAACTCCAACACTTTCCCAGCTGACAAATCACCCAGCGAAGCGGAAATGGAATTTCTCCCTGCAGAAAAAGGTGGCATGACAGATATGAAATCGTGACAGACAGAGGATGTTACGAGTAGGGCCACCAGCTTGGTGACCTAAGGGGCAGTCCATCTGCACAACCATGCCAGAGTGCATGCGAAGTATAAGATCCGGTGCAGCGTAAAAGCTTAGACATGGTGCTTACGTCCCATAACACCAGCATGTCCCTACCTGCAGACACATTGACGTGGGTGCATATCCCTCTGAAAGCATCTGATTTGGCAAAAGCAGCAACACCCACTTGCAGAAATAACACGGCTGGCACAGTGGCCGGCACCGATGACTGTGCAGTTTCACTCCTGCACACAGACAGGCAGCGAGTAAAGGACGGCCTGCACGTAAGAACATCGTGAATTGCAAACATTCACCGCAAATATTCACAGTCGTTAAAGACACGCACTTGTGAGAGTGTCTGGGGGGTGGGGGGGGGGGCATACATCATGTGTATTCGACTCCGTCAAATTTTGTACATAGTAGGCAGGCGTACATAAAGGGGTGTCCTGATCCCCTGGCTACGAGACAGGAGTTAGCAAGGTGGTGCGAGTGGAAAAGAGGCGCACCAAGCTATTCTAGCTCCACCTTCACGACTGCTTGATTTGCCCGGGGATGGAGGCTGAAGGAGCATTTCATTGCACCCAAAAGCTTCTTTGAGCGCGATTGAATTATCGTTGAGAAAGTCGTATGCCTCGTGAGAGCCCTCCACCACTGCTTTGATACAGATCTGAAGACATGCCTGCAAAAGCATCCAAGCATTGACTTCTAGATTTGATGGTTTGTTTTGACGCACGAGCCGGTGAGTATATGTCAGCCAGTGCGATTGATGAGAGCTGGACCGTAGGGGCTTGGAAAGAGTTCGCACCTCGTAAGCAAGCCATTTTAGCCAAGCCTTTTCCCGTGTCAGGCAGACCTCCGTAGGTGAAATACTATCATTCAAATTAGGCTGTTGCGCCTGACGCTGGTGCATCGGCGGATCTGCTGAAGTTGACTGGGACAAAGAGGGCCCCGTCAAAACCTGATCACTCATCGCCAGCTTCTCATGGCAATCTGCATCTGCAAGGACAGCAGCAGCACCTTCGGATAGTTTTCACTTGAACAGGGCGTAGATCTTTCCCCCTCAGCTTATCACATGTGCTAGCTCATCATCGCACCGTGATGATGCACCGTCAGGGTCTCTATTAACTCGCTAGATGCATGCAAAACACTTCTACCTGTAGCGCGTCAGTCGCAGTCCACATTGGCGGCATCAGTGAGACTTGTCAAAATCAAAGCAGTACTAAGCATTCAGCACTGTTGACGTAGGCATCAATCTTGGGAAGCATGCCACGTGCATCGTGCACCACTTTGTTCCTTGCTGTCCATGAGTAGGTGCCCCAAATAAAGATTCAACTAGGAAGAATCAATTGGAAAGCCTTGAGAATATCAGCCTGCACCCGTTACCACTTGACAGCTTGCGGGTTGAAAGTACCCAATCTCAAATATAAACTTGTACTATGTCCCCGCTACAACGTGATAGCTTTCTTATCTGCAGCTGTTCAGATGATTGCTAGCGTAGGCAGTCCTGGAGCGTCTCATGTTAAGGTCAGCCTGTGCGATGGAATCGCACTCTATCCAGCTATACTGTCGGACTGTCTGACAGCAGCTGTCACAGCTATTTTGAAAGTCGGGTACGACAAGAGACTGAGGTACGACAAGCTGCTTCTAACTGACAAACAGAATGCAGGGCCGGGGAAGATGCTGAGTTAGTTACTGCAGTTACCGTAGCATTACCGGTTTGAATCCTTGCGTATTGCATGCTTCGCTCGTAACGCGTTTGGACTTCGCGTAGGCCAGCCGGCGACACAGACTTAAGATTTCGGCTAAGCTCGGCATCTGACATCAGCCCTGCCGAATTTGCAAAGATGCAAGGGCCTGTCGAGATGGAGCAGCAAGACTCAAAGGTAAAGCAGGAAAACTTCGTCAACGCTCTCGTTTCTTGGAGTGCCATTTGCTTGGTGTATATTATCGCATACAACATTGCATGCCTTCGCGGTGGTCGCCTGTTTTTGCAACCACCATCCCTCCGCAGTAAGATATCATCGCATTTCAGTCAGACTTGTTGACGCTCTTCTCTGTTGATGCTGCGCATCCATACAACCACGAAGATCGCTTCATAGTGTGCGCTCTAGCGCTTACGCGTTCGTATAAGCCTGAACAATTTGGCGTCATGTTCACTTAAAAATCGATGTGACTTGTCACCATTACCCTCATGAAGTCGTTCCGCAGCTTATTGCAGATGACGGTATGTGACGCTGTTGCAGTACAAACTGAAAAGCAAGATGTCCATGCATTAGCGCAATGTCCTTGCATACAGCCAAGCGCGCACAAACTCGCTCAATGCGCCTGGTTTTAAACGTTATTGTCATGCTTATCAAGCAGTCTTGTTTGCGAAGCTCTGAGTGATTTGCTCCGAGCATCGAAGTTGACCCCATACGTCATTACAATCCTGCCATTCTCACACAGCATAAGAAACATCTTGGGGCGATCAAGTTTTAGCCGTTGACGTTTTGGAATCAATATCGAGCAAATTGTCGCGTCGGACATTATGATATCTTGTACAAACTGAACTTTGTCGCAGCCTGCTCGGATGCAGATCTTTCCAGTCGAACAAGAAACTCCTCCCCGGTCACGATGTCGGCCTCAAGCGACGCACTTGCAGTCTCCCACAAGCCCGAGTGCTTTCGCGCGCTCTCCTTCACAGCGCTTGCCACCGGTCCACCTATCAACTGTCGGTCGGGCTGAACTGGTTGTCTGGATCAATCAGGAGCTAGATCTCAACTTGAACGATATTTCACAGGTCAGCCACCTCATGTTCGCCGAGTGCAGAGGCTGAAGTGCAGTCCATTTGTTTACGCAGGTCAAACATTGAAACATTCAAACATTGAGAAGAACGTGCACGTGTGGAAGTCGTGCTGTCAGTGTTGTCACTGTCAAAGCTTTGGCCTCTATCAACTCAGCTCCACTGTGTCTCATGGACACGCAGTGCAATAATGGCGCTGTGGCATGCCAAATGTGTGATCGGCTGAATCCTGACACAAGTCCCATAAACATGAAAAAGGTAACGCTTCAAGAAGAGATCTTGCGAGAAAGTCCATCAATACCATTGCTGCTACACTTTTGAATTGGTTCTCACCAGCCTGCCAATTGATGTCGTATTTACAGGAACTGTTACCATTAGTATCTACTGCATTCTCTAAGTTCTTCGCTATGCCTACATGTGCAGGTCGATTTCAATGCCAACAGTTCGTACTATAAAGAGAAAAATTGGAGGCTACTGCAGAATGCTTTCAACATTCTTCAAATGGATTACGTATGTAGCTGTTCGCCTTAATACTGCCTTCGCACATTTTGCGTCTGACGCAGTACAGGTTCTAACGAAGTTGTGATCCGTGCAGAATATTGATGTGCAAAAGTGTCAGAACGGGAACCAGCTGCCTTTGCTGATGCTCTTCCGGTACTTCAAACAGCGCTTCGATCAATGGACTACAGAGCTTGCAGCGGCCGGGCAGCAGGTCCCTCCTTACAATGCTGCTGCGGTGAGCCTCTACTTCCTCAGCAGTCGCATGCAATGCTGCTAAGACTTTGACAGAACGCACAGACGTTGACGGAAAGCAGACCCTTTTGTGAGTGGGAAAAACGTCCCACGAGCAAGTGTCGTGTCCAATAAGCTCATATCATCTGATAGTGTACAGTCAGCTTGCGTCATGCCAAGGGTCACAGTACGGGGTCGATGCATGATACTGTTGCATCAACACAATACTGCTGACGTAATCCTAGCTGTCACGATCATGTAACGATATGTCATCTAGTGTCGCGTTTATCTATTGGCGTCGCCAGCATTACTATCGCTGGACGAGGCAAGCCTGCAAGGCTGCTATGTGCATCTGCTCAAAAATGGTGTGATGGGACAGATGTCCCGATTTACTAACATTGTACCAGCGAGTGTGGGTTTGGCTGATGCACAGTTACATTTGTAATAGTATGATAGACGGTAACGCTCGATGAGCACGTGCGAGGACTTGTGATGTAACGATGTTTTGAACATTATGTCTTGAACATATAATTTGGATGTCTCAGCAGTCACTCAACCTGACTGGAAAACAATGGATAGCATGTCGAAATTTTACTGAGAATTGCACCGAATTGTCCTTCTATCTACAAATTTTACAATAGTGAGTCAATCAACCTTGAATGTCATAGCTGAACGTCATAGCTTTCTCTGTTCAGAGTATATGATGCTTAGAGATTATTGATCAGAAAACCATAATAACGCATGCATTCATATTTCCTACATGCATTCATATTTCCTTTTCGCGACACATACGAGATGTCGGGAATGCCGAATCTCCAATCTACAAATGCTGAAGCTATTTGATGTGTCTTAGTTAATATTCACTAGGCATAAACGTCTGCTCATTGGCAGAAACATGATCCATATCAGAAGCCAGGCTATCTCCTGATGCTCTATTCGCTGATTCGCAGCGAGGAAAAGCAATTGATGCCGTAGCTGACGATTTCGACAATGTCGTGTGCAGAGACGACAGCTGAGCAAAACAGGCAATATCAAGGATTCCTCAGCTCCAATACCGCCGCTGCAGTCATCCACCACAACTAAGCAAATCAGGTGCTTGGCTGCTCTACTCTCCCGAAAGATTCTATGGTGTATAGTGGTCGTCATAGATGTCTGTGCGCAGCTTGCTCGTATGCATCTTATGAGATGGTACTTTGGTCAAATGGTGTTGCAAAAATCCTCCTTTCGACTCTAAGTGACGAGGCCGACAGGAGATCGGGGAGCGCTGTGAAGGACGGCGACAGCGCAATGGAAAGTGCGAGCATCGACAAGATCGAGGCAATTGCAGCCAATGCGCAACCCTACGACGAGCATATCTCGGCTCCACCTTATGACACTTACGCCTCGGTTGAGGTGAAGAAGGGCACCGTCTGGAGGAGGCTGAAGCGAGCACTGTCAGGCAAATGACCGACTTCATAGACACATTCGCCTCCTTTTGCGACTTCGGAATAAACACGATGTTGGTAGGTACAAGTAGTACACTTGGCTGTATTCACTACCCCTCTTCTGAGATTGACTTGTTTATATCTATCATTGGTTTTGCATCGTGGGCACGTACACAACTTCATAAGATTTGGGCAGATAAGCCCAAAGAGCAAACAACAATTCCTTGATCGTGCTGTCAGCAAGATGTATGAGACAAGAGATATGTTTGCAAACATTCCATATGTATTTTGCTTTTACTGCTATTTCGCACCCTCAGTTTGCATACTTATATTACGCATCTCATTGTTTGTTTCTGAATTGAAGATGGATGCATTGACTCGATGCAACGTGCTCACGTTTCAGTTAGGTTGTGTGTGATCCCTCTTATGTTTTTGTGATGAAGCAAGAACTCTTGACTTTGTAAGCAACTGCATGCTAGAGTGGGAATGAAGGCACCATCAAATGTGGCTAAGTGTGACTTAGCCAACTTAGTACCCTGCAACGATTCATATTGGTGTCGAAGGTTAGTCAAACTCAATACGTCCAAGCTTCGGTCAGATTTATTAAATCTGTGCAACAAATATAGGATGCTCGTGGACAACTCGCTGGATCTAAGGTTGTAGGTGATGATAGCTACCTTTCACTGCACGAAATCAAAATATAAAAGGTTGCGGACCCAGAGCAAAACAATCCATAAAAATTATCTCTATGGTAGAAAGATGGTTATTTCTATAAATCATACGACACTCACTTCGTAACTACAGGGCCATATACATGACTAAGGCTTAAAACCTAAACCCTTTAAATGCATGTCAAAATCGGTTGCGCGAAAACAATGAGAAATATACGATACACACATGCAACGAAGGTGTTAGTTACTAGCTGCATTTATTTGGTCGTGGAAAGCAGACGTCGTTCAGCACTTGTGATGGGGTCTTATTCTTGATGTACTCCAGGTGCTCATCTGACTTCACGAAAAAGGTGCCGGCAGGACCCTGCAAAAGGGAATTCGTAGTGTCTAATAGATCAGCAGTTGGTGCTGAGGCACATGAGCTCAACGAAAGAGTAAGGCACACAAAGCAAGAGCTGCATTTAGTCACTGTGTGACCCACAACCACAATTGATAATGACCCACAATCACAGTAATAATGAATAATGATGAATGGGCACGAGAGATGCTCCGTTCTACAAAAAAGAAAGGTAGGTGGTGTGAAAGGAAATGTTGATGGAGGTTGCGAGGGGGGAATATGGGAAAAATTGTGGTGGATTTGAAGGGATGGTCGTCACTTATTCGTGGAACGGAGAGACTGTGGAAGGAGGTGTAGAAAGAGGCACCAGAGCATTGACAGACACGTTCCCTGAAGATTCGGCTCGTCGTGGTATTAGCTGAAGGAACGTTTGTGAGAGCAGTACATTGTATGACAGCTCATCATCCTGTGTCGGACAAAAACTCTTGGCTGTTGCCTGTGCATCTGCAAGTGTGTCCGCAAGCTCTTTGCCACCCAGCCTGTGCGTGAAAAAAGAGGATTGAGTCTGAAAGGCTCTGTGTCAGTATGTCACTCCATATGCCACTCCATAGGCGAATTTTAAAATCCTGTGATACATATGCAATTTGTATATCCTTATAATACATATAACAAACACAGCACATCAGACGACAAATGGTGAAGCAGCTCGACTGACCGTGAATCAACTTTCGCGACCACGTTGCAAAATGGCAAGGAATGCGCAACGCGCACCACGCCACTCCCATGCTGCTTGGTGGCAGCCAGCAGGGCATCCTCAAAGGGCAGCTTAGCAGGCTGTCCGCTCATGAAAGGCAAAGGCACCACCTGCGACCTAGAAAAGAAGATTCTAGCGGCAACTGATGCACAATCTGCAGCACAGTGGAACAGCTAGGTGGGCCCTGTCGAGAATGCCTACCTGTATGTGCTTGTGCCGCTGCGATGCCCCGCTGAGAGGCCCGCAATTAAAAAAAGCCACTCCCCCCGATGGCAGTGCCTGGGAATCCACGTCACATGCTGAACTAGTGATCGGAAGTCGAAGTCATGCAATGCCGAAACGCACTCATGATCAGCAGCAAGTCTTGCGAGATTTAACCACCTGCAGCACCCTCAATGTTGCCTTAAAATCTGCTGCTGTTAGTGGCTGCGATTGCTCCTCGAAACATCTCGTCACCACCAAGACATGATGTGCTACCTGCAGAAGTGTACATATAAATATATGTGCTTGGCGCTTGTTCATTATTAGACCATGAAAAATATTTTGATTTGAACTACCCTGTGTGTACATGTGCCTTCAACGGTAGCTGAAATTCAGAGGCTCACCACATTGAATTTATTGAGCAGCAATGAGTGCGTCGGTGACAAATGACCAACGAGCAATGCCTCCTCAGGATTTAGGAATGGGTTTTTGATGCCCCCAACTTTCCGATTATTTGACGCAGACGGCTTCAATTTCAGTGAAGCAGCAACTCGCAAAACGAATGCAACGTTCAGCTGGGCGTCTTTGAATAACTCATCATTTGTCTCTGTTTTGGTCACAGCGCCTGTTTCCAGAGCTGCATCGTAGCGAGTCCTCACGGATTCCCAAATGCTACGATCGGAAAGGAAGTTTTCATATGAGCACATGCTTCGAAGGCATCTGCGATGTAAGGGCCTTCGAGTGATTGTGCGAGTTGAGGTGTGTAGACTTAGAGGATACTTTACATGAATGCGTACAGCCCGCGATAGAGAACAAGCATTCATTAATGATCAAAAGATCCACGGCAAGTTTCTGCGGCCTAGGCAAGTGCGCTTACATTGGAGGAACTTGTATACATGTAGCCATCAGAACTTCAGGGCTTGTTATGTACTATTGTACGGTTCCTCCAGGGCGACCAATGCGTGCTTCTTTACTTCTTTTGTGACCCACGCACACATACAATAAGTTCCACCGGTTTAAATCAAGTTGTATAATAGAGTGATATAATAGCTGTGGACGATCTTTGCCCTCACTTTTCTTCTGTCCTGCCTCGGGGCGGCTGCATAGCCAAGAAACACCTATCGAGTCTGCCAGGTCGAATTAATTGTTCATTCTGTGCGGTATCATGTCGCTGAGCTCGCTCTAATGTTCACGTTTTCTCAGAATGCAACGCAGCACGTACATGTCAGCGGCGTAGGAATTCTTGACAGAGATCAGCTTAAAGAAGCATTTGACGATCTAGGACCGTCTGAGGTAAGGTACACGGGGCCTTCTATGTGTTCCGCCACTTCGTGCAGACGAGATGCCTCATCTTTGTGCTGAGATGTTCAACCTCGATTTTCGGCCCAAACGTGGGCCCGCATGCCGAGTACTCCTGCACAAGATGATGAGCAGTTGTACCAGCCATGTATACGGGCGCAGATTCTTGTGGGACGAGATGGATCACGCCCGGCATACTACGCTGTGTTCTCGTTCCCGGAAGTTGCTGCAGCCGAAGTCGCAGCCAATGTTATTCAGCACCGCTGTTACAGTGGGGACAAGTCACTCAGCACCCGTTTCGTATGTTTGCGAGCCGCTGCTTGCCCTCCGGTGAAGGCTCCAAATCATGCACGCGCAACAATTTGCACTCATTGCTGTTGGTTCTACATATACACAGGGCTGTACATCCTGACCAGTGGATCACTGCATTTGTCAGCGTCTTGAGGCTTTTCGGAGGACTTAGCACTAATGGCGCTGTCCTACATGCCTCGAATATGCAAATATGCACGCACCAATCTCCATGGCTTGACGATGCTGCAGCCACCTCAGATTGAAGCTCTGACATCAGCAAAGGACATTGGTGTGCCCGGATTGTTTCTCTTTCATGATTTCGTCACGGCTCAAGAAGAACAGGTCCTCCTTTCACCCTCTTATTCATACCCGCAGCATTCACGTGTGCGGATTGTCAGCTTGTTCGCGCCTTCCCATTCAGGCTGCTATTGCATGGTCATCCAAGTTGGATGTAGGCTGTTGCCGTACCTGCGGCGCTCATGCTGCTTGTGAATGCGGCGCTCATGCTGCGGCGCTCATGCGGCGCTCATGCGGCGCTCATGCTGCAAGGTAAACGGTCGCCGAGTGAGCAAGGGGGCTCACATCAGTAGGTGACGTGGGATGGGCCATATCCACAGGAGCTCATTGCAGCAATCGATGGCGCTCCCTGGCAACCACTCGCCAAGCGGCGAGTGCAGCACTATGGGTACGAATTCAGGTACGACATCCGCGGAGTGGACCCTGAAACGCCCTGTGAAGCCGTACCCGCCTGGGCCAGCGCCATCAGGTGTCGCATAGCTGCCCTGCTGCACAAGCTCCCCTCGGAACAACCTCTGCCGGTGCCAGCAAGGGGTCACGGCTCAGAGGACGGCTGCCCCGACCAAAACGATCACCGTCAAGGAAGCGCTGCGAGCACATCACCGAAGCCCCATGCGAAGAAGACCGCTGGTGGCACCTGGCATGAAGGATGCGTGGACGAAGCCAGCCTTGAGCAGCCTCAGGCTGGGGAGACAAGGTCCTGCAGCAGCGCACCCAAGGAGGTGGATGCTGTGGCCGGCGATGTACGACAAGCAAGCAGCAGTGGCACAGCTGCCGTCTACGAGCACTCAGCGCATCCTGGCCTGGACACTCTGAATCAGCTCACGGTGAATGAGTACAATGCTGGAGTAGGCTTGTCGCGGCATATCGACACCCATTCCGCATTCACAGGCACAGCCTTGTACGCCCCCAGAAACCCATCTGACAAGGACCTAATCGCTCACTGTCGCCGCTCCTGATGTTCCCTCGGTGAGGCAAGCGAAGAAACTCAACAGGCTACCCATGGTGGAAGACTCTCGGTGGCTTTCTTGAGGCTGTCAGCTGTTTCAACTCGTGCTGCTTCCAGTGGTCATTTGAGCACGCAGAGAAACACAGATGGCTGCCCATGAGGGATGAGTGCGGTGGCGTCTGCTGTTTGCTATTTGCAGTTGCCTCAATAACAGCAGACGTCCTCAAGTATGGCAGTGTTTCTGTGCGAAGTGTCCTCTCTGCTTCAGAGAGCGCTTAAAGCGATGCATTGACAATCAGTATGCCTTGCGTAGCCATCAGCTATCAATATATCTTCGATGTAGGTGCCATCGTGTCGTTATCACTACTGGGAGCTGTGGCAATGGAATTCAGCCGAGGGGGGGTGAAGAGGGCGCTCCTACTGCCACCACGATCGCTTCTTGTCCTCAAAGACGATGCTAGATATGCTTG
>JAULKR010064993.1:0-11279 GCA_032356305.1 Prasiola linearis | reverse complement strand
CACACACACACACACACACACACACACACACACACACACACACACACACACACACAAACACACACACACACACACACGAAAGACACAAGTGATTATGTTTTAGCATTGAATAACCATAGGCTACAATTTCGCCACCTGTCCTTTGCACTTATACAATGACATCATCTGATGCTGCAATGTTATGCGCCACTAAGATTCGTTTCTTGGTCTCGCATGCTTCTGCTCTCGAAGCGATTACCTAATGCTGTACGATTTGCGGCATGCGACAACTGCGACAGTAGTATGCGTGCCTTACTTGAACAGCTGAATGGACAGCGCAGGTTATAGGAATTAGAATCGCCAGCTGGCACGAGCCCTCTCAGCATGACAATATGCGCTACGGGCCGCACATGAATGAAGTCCTTTCACAGTCCCCAGTCTCATACTTGATAGAAGTACAGGTTCAAAACAAATGTGCCGATCCACTCGAATGTCTTTGACAACAGAGTCAATATGCGTAATCAACTAGGGATTGTACATGAGGTACAGCCTCAGCTTCAATATCTGCCGGCTTTCGCAAACGAAGCAAGCAAACAGTCAAGGACCACTCATGGCATGTGGTGCCAGACAGAGTCGCAGGTTGCGGAGGTTGACGAAATTCAATCTCTGCACACTCCCGGACACAGCCCTCTAACGCGACTGTGGCACTAAGTGACATTGATCACCTCAGGACCTTGTTGAGGCCAGCCACCCTCTGGTCGTTGATCATGGGAACAGTGACAGCTTGCTCAGTGATGGCGCGCTTGTCTTTCGTCCCGCAGAATCCAAACTTGTGCTGTGGAATGTGCACCGCCCGAGCCAGCACCCCGAGTGCTGCCTGCACAATGTGCACAACACTGTGTTGCTACGAAATCTCGTAGTTTGAGGACGACGCAGTAGTCTTGAAGCTAACATAAGATCTCGATTTGTCAATACTGCGGCCTTGTGCCAACGCATTTTGCAAGCATAAGTCTGCAGTCGCATGATGACAGGTGCTGTGACGGGAAGCCTTTTGGATGAGAGTAGAGTAGAATATAGCAGGTTGCACCAAGCTGAGTCAATTACAGCAAATCAGAGAAGAAATGCGGAGAGAACTGCACAGATTTCCAATTCCTGGATGCTTCAGAGTATCCTGCCTGGATGTGCAGCTAATCCAACTTTTGCCTGCTGCCAGTTGAGGCATCGAGAAGGCACCTGAGTGTCCATGTTTTCTTTGTGGAGTACGAAACGCAAGTACTGCTTCGCAAACCCTCCCGGCCAATCGCTTGTGTTGCTGCGGCGCCGCTTTTGGTCCCCCCCTGCCTCTCCGCCGCCACCTTGTCGCCGTTTCTTCGTGGCAGTTCGCTGATAAGCCACGTTGATAGCACCTGTCGAGGGCTCCTGAATCGCGAAAGTTTGTTTACTTTAGAGTATTCCATCTTGCCCTCAATTCTCGTTGTTGCTTGGACACGCTCCTAGGCTCATGCAAAACCGAACCAGATGCGTTGCAAAAGCCCATGACACGGCCTTTCAGAAGCCCTTTCAGAAGGCCTTTCAGAAGGCATGTAATGTGATGAGCTGCAGACGAGGGCCGCCCAATCCTGCAGCGTCTGATGAGACATACAGCATGAAATCAATCTGTGCCAACTCAGCAGTGTATCAATTCAGCAGGATGCTCACCACTCCGTTTTTGGTCTTGCGCTCCTGAGCTGTCTCAGTCCGGAATATCGGTATCCGTGTTTCCTCGCGGAAGAATTTATGGATCGCGGTGCGGCGCTCCTTTTCAAGGATTGGGTGCAGAGTCACATACGGTGGCCATCGTCTGTGCTGTTTCAGAGAGGGGTCAGTTTCTGGGTCTGCCGCAGTGGGCGCCTGCTTCCCGATTGGAGCTGTCTGCGACGCTGCAGCGCCGTTGGCCTCTGGCCCAGCAGGGCGCTGTGCTGTGATGTCTGACGGGGCAGAAGCTGGTGCCTTAGTCTGTGCAGTGCCACAGACCGTGGATTGTGTTGAAGGAGCAGCAAGTGGAGCGGGATCTGTGGAAGGGTCAGAGGCTGGCTCTGTGCTGCCATCCTTTAGATTTTCATTTGTGGGCTGGGAACGACCAATGACGGCTTGTATGTAGGGACCCACAATCGCCGCGTTTTCTTTACCCGCAAGAGCAGCAAATTCGGCGATTGCTGCATCGACGCCTTCTTGAGGATAATCTGCGAGCACAATGTCACTGAGCTTCGCGTATCCTTCAGGTTGCACCGACAGTACTTCATGCACAGAGGGAGAGCAGTAGAGCAATTCGACTCCCTTGCACATGTCTGGCAGTGCCTGGACGAAATTGGCATCATGGCAAGCTTGCAAGTAAAGCTGACCGAATGCCTTTAACCAGCCAAGGATTATTTGATAAGAGTGAGCATCAAAAAATTTGTATGGGGCACTACAGCGAAGAAAATCGGGGAGCCAAGATGCTCACCAGCGTCCAGAGGATTGGCTTGGGGTTCAGATTTTGACTTCTGGGAATCTAGAGCCTCCCCTGAGGTATTAGCTTCGACAGGCGATGCTTGTGGTTTGGCAATCGAAGGGGTAATGGGCAGAATGCTGGTCAGGTGCACAACCTCCCCACCAGCTGTCAGTTCATTGACTTTGAAATCAGAATACCTGCAAAATGGTAAGGACGCTCATTCCACACTGATAATATGATGACAAAAGGTGTACTTGACAATACCTACTGCCCACTGAGACCTCTTGTTTGAGCAGAATGCAGCAGTTTGTTGCAAAGGAGCCGGCGTCTGAATCTACTGCAACCATCGCACCCAAGCAATCTGTAAGAGCGTCTTTGTAGAGTCAGCAGTCTGATGAATGCATAACAGAAGATATGCGACTAGTTACCTCTGCTTCAAGATCCCAGTAAACCCTGGGAGTAAGTTCGTCCACTCAGAAATGCCAACATCGGCCTCTAGCATCACGTGATCTTCACAGTTGCGCGTATATCAAGGTCCGAAACGTTTTGGAGATCGTTCAAATAAATTAATCGATGCACACTATAGCCCAAATATGGTTTACCACGCCCTCATGTCGAGCCACGCACACACCGTACAGTCCGTGTATGCATGCACAGATGGAGACTCTCGCGCATCCGTTTACTACGATGAAAGCTCAACTTGAGTGCATTCTATATCGGATACCTATAGCCAATCGTTCTGCTTGAAGCAGGAGCTGTAAGTAGTAGATGTTGCAAGTTTGCATGAATAAATGTTACAGGCTGTCGCGACCGGGAGCGTAAAATCTACTTTGTAAAAATTCCTTGAATTTGTTCTTGGTTGCGTCAATGCCTGGTTAGAGCGCCAAAAGAATTCTTCTGAAAACTAAAGCCAAGCCTCAAGCTGTGTCATGGCATACGACCTTTGAATTGCTGCTACTTTGAGTCGTACTTCCCGCTGGCCGAAATATATGTGTTTATATTTGAACAGCTTGCACCATCCGGTGCATATATATCAAGCATGCAGACATATACCAAGATGAAAACCAGTGACCACCAGTAGAAGGTCGCCATCCACCAACACTTCAAAAAAATCATTGCACGGCATGACATCGTCAAGCATCTCATCAGCTCAATCTTACCCGGCAAATCAGCTGACAAGGCGCCTCGGTGCTGGCAAAAGCAAAGAAATACGCTCCTTGAGCTCAGAGTGAAAGGGTGTAGCAACCGTTGGTGTGCTCTAGATGGTAGATGACAGCTTTTGCCTATTTACTTCAACTGTAAGTAATAAGATACGTGAACGCTCTTGAAAGACTTGCCTGCCTGCCGGTCTGTCACGGTGTCCGGTGCACCAATCACAGAGTTTTTGCGACAGGTTCAAAAGCGTGCAAAGGTGGTTCCCTGATGAGATCCTGGCATGAGACCAATCGAAGCTCCCGCTGCTTCAACACCTGCATTGCAGCAACTGCACCCTGTGACAGATTAGGCATAGTTGAGCCTATCCCCACATACATTACAATCTGTCAAAGTGCCCCGAATCGCCCAACACTTAAATTCTCCACCCTTAAACCTAAGCCCATCATTTCAGTACAAGTTGCCACCACCTCCGTTGCTCATGATGCTCATGCAGCATTGAAGGGGGCCCAGATATGTTGTGTACAGCACAGCACAGCACAAACCTCTGCAGTTCGCTGTGTATCCGATGCTGCCGGGCCAGCAGCATCTGCTGTAGCTCGCAGTACAGCCTGGACAGAGCATGCTGCTGCTAAGACGGCATCCCGCAGCTTCCCGGGCAGCCTTTGGCTCCATCCTAGCAGCAATGCTGCGAAGAGATCACCTGATCGCCGGCAGCTCCAACAGTCTGCCCCTATTCATCTTGATCATCCCAGAGACAACAGCGAAGCGCTCCATGAGGGTCATCACAGAGAACGCAGCACAAGCTTACCCACTTGCAATTTCCACATGATGCACAGTGCAGTGGCTCGATCGGTCTATTCATATTGAGCAGCTCAGAGTCGAAAGGATACCCCGATAGGAAACAATAGAGAGATTTAAAAGCCATTGTGTAAGTTGTTGGCAGCTTGCACATAATAAGATTGTCCCACTTAACACCATAGCCATGACGGATTCGCAGCTATGCGCCTCCAGGAATGGCAAAGGTGTGTGCAGGGTTGCAGGGTTTGGTCGGGCTCCTGCGCTCAATGGCTGTCTTGTAAAGTCGGCACATCAGCTTCAAGTACACATGAATGTGGCGAGGACGATGCCTCACCTGGGCCAGCAAAGTCGGGGATGTGAAGCCTGGGCAATTCCAGCTTGAACTGCTGCGGCGATCCATTGGCTTGTAGCTGTGTTGTGCTGGCCACCATGACCAACAATGATGACGTTGTGTCAGTCAGACTGGTGATAACCTGTACGAGCCACAAAGTGTGACTGTTGCTGTAGATGCTTTGCTCCTATATGCTTTGCCTCTGCGCTTTCCAGGACCTCAAATGTGACTGACCCTCTCAGACAAGGCAAGACGTGATTCCACAGATTTGCGTCAACTCATTTCCAGTGAGCTCAACATGGACTCCAGCATATCTCTTGACGCACTTTCTTGGTTCCAGCCTCCAAGCAGTGGAGTAATTCATCTCTACACTGTACAATCAACGCTTTGGAATGCATTGGTGTTGCGATCAGTGCACCACCCAACAGAACATCATGACTCTCTACGGCAAGCAGAGACGCTAATGCGCGGATTGAGCAATGGGCAGGTGTGCTACATAAAAAGGGACAGGACAATGAACAGAGGGGCTAACGAGTAGAGCTGGATGGATGAGCCCTCTTGGAGTGGTGACTGTGAGGGTTGCCCACCACGGTAGAAGGTCCCATGGTGTGCATCGCCTCGCAAGCTCGCAGCGCGTCTTCTGCTGTGTGGACTTCAACGCCTGTCAGCTGCTGGGCCTCGAAGGCATTGGGCGTCACTGTGTCTGCCAGCGGAAGGATCGTTTTGCGATAGATTGGGACCAGCTCGGCCGGCAGGAACAGCTTCCCATTGTCGCCCATGACTGGATCACACACTGGAGGCCGCCACAGAACATGCGATTGTTGGTCATGGTCCAAGACCACACTGGTCACGTGAATGAGACAGAAGGCTTGGATGAACAGGTTGTCCGCTGGCAGATACTTACGATTGCGTGGAAAGTGGTTAGCCTGGGGGTGCAGGAGGTCGACAGGTCGTACCATATCGAAGATCTGTGTTGAGGGACTTGAGTCGTTTGACAAGAGCTGCAATTGATGACAGCATACTCGCTGTGCCGATATATCCTGCGAAGAGACACAGATAGTGGACTTATCGGGATGTACATGCAGTACGAAATGCAGTACGAAGGTTTCACTACCTCCACCAATTGAGCACGTCTGATTTAATTTGCTCGCACGTGTGAGCACACACTGCAGCCCTTAAGGGTCAGGCAATACTTATGACGAGAAGAACTTGGAGCTCCTGCATTAGAGACCCCTTCAGGTGCAGCAAACATTAGAGTCAAATCAATGGCCACATCCCACCTGTCAGTAGGAAATCATGGCGTAGCATGCCATTGGCATCGAGCCCATCTGCTAAATCAACGAGGTCTTCGCCGTTCAGGCGTTGCCCCTTGACCACGGGGTATGCTCCGTGATTGCTCAGCTGGACGCTATTGATCGCATCCACCTCCAAACCTAGCAACTGACCACAACAGGAACTTGAGTCCTAGTCACTGGCTTGCGTAGATAAGGACAGGAAAGTGCGGACTGTACCAATGCTGCGGGCAAAGAGTAAATCACAACCCACGAAGCAATGAAAGATGTTGACACAGGACACAGCATGTTGCAGATGCTACGTTATGCACAATCGCATTGCGTAGCAACATAAAACGCGAGGTGTACCTGTAGTGGGAAGACTGCACACCGATTGCCACAGTAACCTGTCACTGTGTGCGATTGTATACTCAACACACTGGCCTGCCTCGCAGCGCGATTTACAGCTCTATCCATTGAGGCCTCTTCTGCCTTCATCGCAGCCTGCTACCACCAACAGAAATTCTCACTACAACGTTTTTTGCGATTGTTCTGCAGTGTTTACTGCTCAATGGAGACATATTTGCTGTCCTGGGCATTTCTAGGATATACTCCGAATGTTGTGAAAATTCTTACCGGGGAACAGACTCCCGCAGGCCTGTTGTGATGATAGTATGTACTCAGCTGGTGACGACTGCGGGCCATGCCGTCATATTCAGATAGACGTTCAACTCATCACATACATTTACGTACTCGCCCAAATTTCGAGCGTTTTGGCATGCCCCTGCCGGACGACAGGACTGGTACAATTTGCGCAGGATGAAGCCGCATGTAAATATCACTCTCTTGGCTTTACACCGCATGCATGACCAAAAATCATGTAAGCTGAATGTACATGTAACTGCATCTGCGTCGCGATCGATCGCATACCTTGAAACTTGTTGACGGTGAAATGCACGAAAAGGAATAACACAGGTGGTGGGTGATGAAAATGATCCAGAATTGTCGATTTGAACACGGTTCCGGATCCGGGAGATAGCTGGGTAAATCCTGTTTGAGGTTGTGTATGCAGTCGTCCACCGATTGCACGTCGCATACATGTAATCTGATGAGAGGAAACTGATGGGATATGGAAATCTCCTTTGCCGAAATATCTGACCTATGCTTTGCATCCTCCATGCGCATCACTCTTGCGTTATTGAAATCGCTTAAATGTGTAAATGTGGGTTATTTTCATTAAAGATCCTTAACGTTCAAATTCAAACATGAATAATTGGATGCTCCGAATGACCACACATCGATTGACGGACCAGCGACTAGGAATAATGGTTAAATTTACTTGCACAATGCGAGGACCATCGCATCTATGCATGCCCTTATAGTTGCTTCCTGAGTAGAATTGGCATGGTATGATTGGCGATACTTCTTAAGATATATTAAGCCTTATTCGTACAGTTGCAATTTGCAAAAGTATGATAATGTAAGCTAAAAGGACGGACTTCGTCCGCCCGGATTAACGTCATGACAGCATGGCACTAAAAGCCTAATCTGCGTATGCACATAAGCACCAAAGTAACGGCCTAAATTATATTGATGTCCGATGCTAGGATGCTTCTAATTCGCAAGTTTGCATACGAAGGGCATTTCTGTAATGACTGAACTATACAAAGTTTTGATGCTGGTTTGCGAATGATGGATGTCCACACGCTCTGGTTGTGAGTTAGGCTAGCAAGACGTGTACCATGCCACGGAATAGCAAGAACCGCGGAGATAAGCACAGTCCCTTCGGAAAAACATCACAGCGTCGTAAGAATAATGCAAGGAACTCTTCTGGCGCAAGCAGAGGGCCTACTTTTGTTCACGCGGAGAATATTGATGAGTTCATGGTGCATCCCGTTTCATGGCAGGACTATGACCTAGATCAGTGCACCCTTGCTGTCAGTTCATATTCTGACTGATGTTACTTCTGTGCAATCCTCTATGCACTCCATGACTGTACAAGAGTTAATCTAGCGGGTTTCAGCGATCTCACTCGTAGGCAGGATACAGCGACGAAGATGTCGGAGGTGGGATGCTGAGAGTTGGCGGTGTCGCCATCCGCTGCAATCCTAACGGTGGCGTTCAACGCATCACTAGGCCGAGTGTATCACGAGGACAGGTGCCCCTTGATAAGCAGCCTATGAGCTTGCAACCTGTGCTATCATTGACATACCCTTCATTGTATTGGTTGTTATGCATCTCTGTGGTATCTAATTGCGACATGTTTAGTCGATCAGAGACAATTATTGTAATTAATCTCTCATGTTGTATCAGCCCGATGCTTGACCAAGGCAAAGGATGTGGTCACTCAAATCTGCATTCCCTGTCAACTTGAGCAAATCGATGAGAGATGCGTAATCGATAGAAGATGTTGGGTATGAAACAAGCTATGAGACGCTGCGCATTTGATAAGTGCAGGCGGGCACAGGTCCAGACGAGCAGTCTGATGGCAGCCCAGGCTCAGCACAAGGTGGACCTGCCCTGGGCGCATCAGCATGGGGCGAGATGCCTTTAGTAAGCTCCTCTGAAGACGAGCAGTCAGCCCTCGCAGCAGACGTTGCAGCAGAGCTAGCTGAAGCCGATGAGAATGGAGTGCGCCCCCCCCCCCCCCCCCCTCCTGGGCTGATTTCGTTTAACTCTTGCTTTTTGCACTGAACGACCGACTGCATTTTGTTGCCTACTCTCAAGATGGGCCGGAACTCAAAGGCGTGCTGATCGGTAAGTATTGTCACTAGGCAAACACCCTTCTTCTGTGGTCATATTGCGAAGTTAGACAGGCTACCTCCACTTATCCTTACGACGAGATGACTGGAAATTAGGATTTTTGAGTATGACCTTTTACACCTCTTAACACCACCTTCGTCGCTGATTGGTACACGACTTTAAGGTGTGAACATATGCACATCGGTGATCTCTGCTAGCGTGTGTAACATCATCGTTCGCTCAGGATGCCGTTTATGTTTGAAGGTGGCTTCGCCAATGGCCTCACTTTGTAATAATCTGTCTCGTTATATACAGCAAGGCAGCGATACTTTTGGCTGGGAAATACCACTGAGACAAATGAATTTTGATCACGAATCAAAGGAGAGGAATTCATCAACTGTTCACCCACAAAGAAGAATTAGCAATAGTCCTGCATCCACGGTCGTAAGCCGGCCACAGGTGCACAGGCAATTGGCTATGCAACTATTGTCCAAGGTCTGAGGGCTGTGCCCGTTTCATATAGGAGAACTACGAAGGCCTCCTGGATGCAATGCAGCGCTTTGGTGCCTCTGATATAGGCGCTGGCCCCCTGTTGGAGGATCTTCAAGAAGTTGGTGCGCCCTCAATCGTGCAGTGTCAGTCAAAACCAAAAGGATTCGATATTCGATGTGGTTCATTACGACCCAAACAATTCGCAATGAAGACAATGGTCATCTGAACAATATGTGCTGCGCAACCTTGAGCAACACCGTTTCCGCGCCTGGCAGCTACAGTAGGCACATGTAAGAGCCTGAGTAAGAGCATCTCTTTCGGTTTCGGTCACATCACGCAAGCTGAATCTGTCTCAAACAATACTCGTAAAGGTCTGCGAGAAGGATACATGTACCTCAAGTTGACCTCATGTGCTGTACTTTGCTACAACCCCTTCTACAGTGCTTACTCCCTTCTACATTGCTATACTCCCTTCTAGTCGTCAAAATGTAGGATGAAGCCAATCGAATGTCGTGAACACCCTATGAGACTACGCACCATATGAGTAGCCGTAGAAGTGGTGACGGTGCAGGTCTTGATGGTGGTGGCAGCAGTGGCAGCAGCGGAAGCATTGCAAGTGGCATAAGCGACAGCGAGTGCAGCAGCGATGGAAGCAGCGAAATGCGAAGTGCTGCAAGGACGAAAGGAATAGCAGTCGGTGGGTTTTGACTTGAAGGACACCAGCCGACTGTGTACATGCTGGCATATTGGTCCGATCTGATCGAAGAATGTTGTGCCACTTAGTGGAAGCATAGCTGTAAGGGTTCCGATTCTCCATGATGCTATCTCATCAGTTCCTCCTCATGCTCACTGAGAATACTCAAGCTGTTGAATGTGCTGCCTGCGGAGCATCGCTGTGCACAATTGCTGCGCCTCCTCAGCCGAGGAAGAAGTCTTCGCTCACGAGGAGCCATGAACACATGTGACCCTTTCGAGTCTGTTGGCGGCTGCAATGGACCATCGATCGGCTGCAATGGACCATCTATCGTTTCAGGGATCGGGAACTGCTGCGGTCATTGTTCAACAGGCAGCTCTTCCAGCCGGCGCAAGGGCGGGGCGGGGAAGATTCCCATCGGGGAAGCCCGACAGCAGAAAAAAGCCCGGAAAGCTGCACTGCGTGCTGCGCGGGCGGACAAACGCGGTTTCGACTTGAGCGCCGTCAATACCATGCTGCGCACGTTCGTGGGCGACACTGGCGACATGCTGGTAGGCCGCTTCTCTGGGACAGGCAGCCGGCAACGTGCGCGCACCTTTCGCTGTGACCTTCAGGCTTCGCGAATTGCTCCCTGTCGTGCGACTGTAGCTGAACAGACAATCATTTTGATGCACTCTGGACATTGGTCATCTCACGAGGTACGATGGTCCGGGATTGCTGGCTTCGTTGCACCCGGGAAATTTCATGGGGACGGCCTCATGCCTTGCCGAGCCTGCCGGAGGAGGGCACGCCCTGGTGCCTCCATCAGGTGGCCAATCCAGGTTGCGTCCGGGTGTTGATGCCACCAGTGCGCAGGGATATTATGGGCACCCAACTAGGCTATAATCCAATGATGTGTACTGCAAGTATCCCTCTGATTGCGCTTTCCTAGGGAGAAATGCGACACTTAGCAACAACAATGGCTGTGGCGTGGATTGAGGCAGCCATGTCTTATTCGATCTCGTCAGCCAGATTGTGCGGTCACTGTCTGTCAATGCGCACGGTCACTGTGCTGTGCAGGGTCTCCCTATGAAGGTTGGCAAGTCGGAGGTGTCGGCTGTCAGCCATCTTGCTGCCTTGTATGGTCTCAGATGCAGTGCCAAAGGCGGCGGCAAGAAGCGAACAATGACGGTGCGACCTGTCCTCCTTCTGCAACATAGCGTGCCCACTTGCACAAGCCTTGTTGGAGTCTGTCACCAAGGGGGGGGCGCTGCTACTGCCTTGCTGTCATCCGAACCGTGTTTGTATAGCTGCGAGCTGCAGATGTTGCTGGTCTGGCAATTGTTGCGGTATAATCTTGACCACACC
>JAULKR010064882.1:0-11285 GCA_032356305.1 Prasiola linearis | reverse complement strand
CAATTAAAACAAACCATCCAGTTACAGTTACAATCAGCTGATACTGCACCTGCTTCCTCTTTTGCATCTACTGCTGCATTTAGTGCCTTCGCGCCCTGCAACGGTAGTAGTGGAGAGATTGGCGGTGTCGTTTTTGGCGATTATAATAAGAATGGATTGGACGACCAGATCGGAACAATTTCCGATGTAACGGTCACTTATTATGCTTGTGGCGTGGACGGTACCAGCACCCTCGCAGGTACAGCGACCTCCGATGATAACGGCGAATTTACCTTCACCGGTCTAACCGATGGCGTACAGTATCGATTAGAATTTGTACCCCCCGCTGGTCAGGGCTTAACGCCAGGTTTTGTTGGTGATAATGGTACGGATGTACAATTCATTACTGCCCCAGCCTGTGATGTAAAAGCAGCTTTTTCCGTACCCGAAGATTATTGTGATGACACGGGCGATCCGCTGATGTTTACGACTTGTTTTGTCAATGCTGATCCTTTCGCCACTAATAGTCAGGTAGCAGACGAAGAGACCATCGTATATTTTGATTATCAATCTACTGAAACGTCTTCTTCGCCACGCACCGTGTCCGTTGCCAGCGAAACGGGCGGTGTTTACGGCTTAACTTACGCCGCTGAGCATCAGCTTTTATTTACTGCCGCTTTCGCTAAACGCCACGTTGGATTAAGTCCTGATAACTTGGGCGCTATCTTCGCTGTTGATGTAACCGACCCAGACAATGCAACTACTTCAACTTTAGTTAATGTTAATAATATTGGCATTAATGTAGGAACATTACCTACTAATGCAGCGCGTGGTTTGGGCACCGATCCAGCCAGTCCATCCAATGATCCAGACGCTTTTGATGCGGTAGGAAAACGGGGTATTGGAGCGATTGATTTATCGCGCGATGAAAATACTTTATGGCTGACTAACCTCAACGATGGAATGATTTATTCCATCAATTTGACTAATTATTACGCAAATAATACCACTCCAACCGCAGGAGATGTAACTTCTTATGCCATCAATCCTGCTGCTGCCTGTACCAACGGAACGTTGCGCCCCTTTGCCATAAAAACTTACCGTGGCGATGTATATGTCGGTGCAGTTTGTGACGCTGAGAATGGTACTGCTGCTGACTTAGAAGCACGGATTTTTCGCTTGAGCGGTTCTACTTTTACCGAAATTGCCAGTTTCGATATTGGCTATACCAAAGGCTACGCTGCATTCAGTGGTGACTGTGAAAACAACCCGGGCTGGTTCCCGTGGGTGTCTGCTTTGCCCGATCCGTGCTTAGGTAACTTTGCGACTTCAGCGTCGGTATTTATGGTCAATCCATCACCGATTTTAAGCGGAATTGAGTTTGATGTAAATGGTGATATGATGCTGGGTTTTATGGATCGTTTTGGACACCAATTGGGTTACCGAAACTATCCACTCACGGGTACTTCTCCACTGATTAATACTATTAGTGGTGGTGATTTATTACGCGCAGCTTATGACCGTAATTTAAATACTTATACTTTAGAAAATAATGCCTCAGTAGGCAGTCGAACTTCCGCTGGCGCAAATAATGGACAAGGTCCAGGTGGCGGTGAGTTCTACTATTTTGATGTTTTTGAAGGGAATGATAATAGCCAAACGGGTGACAATCAGCCCCACCGCGAAACGTCGCAGGGTGGTATCGCTTTCTATCCTGGCTCGGGTGACATCACCACTACGGCGTTAGATCCTTACAGTACTTCTTTCAATTCGGGCGGTATCAACTGGTTTAATAATCAGAACGGAACAGTACGGAACAACTCTGGTTACCGCTTGTACGTAACAACAGGTTCTAATAATTCTACTTTTCAAAAAGCGAACGGATTGGGCGATATTTCAATTCAGTGCGCGGGCGACGTGCCGATTCAAATCGGTACTTACGTCTGGAATGATACCAATAGCAACGGCGTGCAAGATGCCTGCGAAAGTGGTTTGGCGAGTATCAATGTTGCGCTTTATAATAGTGCAGGTACAGTAGTTGCCAATGGAGCAACGACTGCCAGCGGTCAGGTTTATTTTGACTCGCGCACGACAACTGCCATTACTCCAAATAATACTTATTATTTAGTTTATGGAACGGACGGTCAGTTCGATACGGGTTCGATGACACTGATGGGTACTAGTTCGATTACTACGCCTAATAATGGTATGGGTACAAATGCTGACTTAAATGATTCAGATATTACCTTAGCTGCGGCTAATATTGCGGGTGGCGCAATCACGGGAATGCCTTACGTAGAAGTCGCGGTAGGTGATGGCGGCTTTGTCAGTCATAGCGCTGATGCTGGTTTTCAAGTGCAAACGGGCATTGGTGGTGAAGTATGGGAAGACATTAGCATGGATGGTATTTACGATGGATTAGAATTTCCGATTGAAGGAGTTACCGTCACATTATACAATGCTACGACCGATGCAGTAGTTGGTACAATGATGACGAATCCAGCGGGTACTTACTTCTTTTCTAATGTGCCTTCTGGTAGTTACTATATTATTTTTAATCCAAATACCAATACGGCAAATGTTCCAAATTATCAAGGAACTTTGCAAAATCAGGGGGACGGAACCAATGATTCCGATCCTGTTGCTGCGACGGGTCGCACGGCTGACTTTACTTATGATGCTAATGGTGGCGTGGATAACGAATTTGATGCAGGTTTCTTTGAGCCAATAACGGATCTGACTGGTTTTGTATTTGGCGATACCGACAAAGATGGTATTCAGGATCTTGGCGAAGCGGGGATCACGGGCGTAACGGTTACCTTATTTGATGATAACGACCAACAGGTAGCTCAAGTCACTACCGATGCCAATGGTAATTATACTTTTACTAATATTCTAACGGGCGATTATTACATTGCTTTTAATCCAAATACCAACACGGCAGGCGTTCCTAATTACCAAACTACTTTACAGGATCAAGGCAACGATGACACGATTGATTCGGATGTCAATCCTGCCAATAATCAAACCGCTATTTTCTCCTTTGATGCAATCAATCCAGGCGCAACGGACGTTGACGCAGGTTATACCATTCCAGGAAATAATATCGGCGGATTTGTCTTTGAAGATGTAGATGAAAACGGTCTGCAAGGTCCTACCGAATTTGGTATCGCGGGGGTTACCGTAACGCTCTTTGATGATAACGACCAACAGGTTGACCAGACGACTACTGATTTTGGTGGAAACTACGTTTTTAATAATGTTCTACTCGGTAATTATTATGTGGATTTTGACGTCAGCACCAATCAGTTTAACGTTCCTAATTATCAAGGTACGCTACAGGATCAAGGCAACGATGATGATATAGATTCCGACCCAAATCCAACCACTGAACAAACAGCAGATTTTAGTTTTGACCCGACTAATGGAAGTATTGATAATATTGACGCGGGCTATTTTGAGCCAGCAGCTCCCGTTAATTTGACAGGTTTTGTTTGGCATGATTTGAATAAAGATGGTATTCGTACTTCCAACGAACCAGGCATCGCGGGAGCGACCGTAGAACTGTTCAATTCAGTAGGAATTACGCAAGGTACAGCGACGACTAATGCATCGGGCATTTACACCTTCACCGATTTAGCCGACGGTAATTATTACATTGTTTTTGATGTAAATACCAATACTGCCAATATCACTGGCTACATGGGTACGCTACAGGATCAAGGCGCAGACGAAGCAGCCGATTCTGATGCCAATCCAACCAACGGACGAACCGCGACCTTTGCTTTTGCGGCGGACGATATGCCGATTATTGCAGCGGGTTATTTTCTGGAAGATGGTTCAGTCGGTGACTTTGTTTTTGTCGATTACGATCAGGATGGTATTCAGGATGCAGGTGAGCCAGGAATTGGTAAAATACCCGTTCGACTCAACGGAACCGATGGCAGTGGAACAGCCGTTCAGCGCGCTACGGAAACCGACCCGAATGGTTTATATATGTTTACCAATGTACCAGCAGGTTCTTATACGATTACGTTTACTTTACCTGCCATCTATGGCGACATGATTGAATTTGCTGATCAGAATGTTGGTAATAATGACAATACAGATTCTGACCCGAACGCCAATGGTGTAACGGAACGTTTCGTATTAAGCGGCGGCGAAAACCTAATGAATTGGGATGCTGGAATCAAGGATAACGATCCACCGATTGTCATCAATCCGCAAGGAGATGTAACCGTGAATTGTAACGATCCGATTCTCGATAATCCACAACAAGTTTTCTTTGAAGATAATATTGATGTCCTGGATATTGTAGATATTGAATTTACGGAAACCGTAGAAGTGACGGGCGATGATCCTTGTAATGGCGGTTCTACCATCGTGCGGACTTGGACAATTGAGGACGGTTCGGGTAACGTGGGTACTTTCACTCAACGTATTGTTACCATTGATAATGAAGCGCCAACGCTGATGTTTACCCATCCTGATTTGGCAGGTATCATGAATGGTGATACCGTTTTTACGCAGTGTACGGACGAATTGCCTTTTGGTCGCGATGATGTAGAAGCAACGGACCGCTGTAGCAATGTAACCATTGACTTTTACGACTTTGTAAAGAGTCCAGGAGATTGTGTAATCGATGGTTATATTTTTGAAATGGTCTGTACTTGGACGGCAACCGACGACTGTGGCAACTCCACGGAACTGACCATCACGGTTTATTTTATTGATACCGAAGCGCCTACTATCAGTGGTGTTCCAGCTGATATTACGGTGGACTGTGGAAATGTTCCACCGAACACGGCAACCGTCACCGCTACGGATAGTTGCGATGATGATGTCACGGTCACCTACATGGAAACGCGCGATCCAGATACGTGTCAGACTTATCAAATCATTCGCCGCTGGACGGCAACGGATGATTGTGGCAACGAAGATACGGGAGAGCAAATCATCACCGTAGAAGTAGATGAACTGAAAATTATTGGCGTCCCAGAAGATTCCAGTGTAAACTGTGATGAAATTCCGCCCGTAGCCATGCCTACTCTACTCGGTGATTGCTACAATCCGATGCTGGATTTTGATGAAACAATCCTGGGTGATACCTGCAAGGATTATAAAATCATTCGCCTCTGGACGGCAACCAACGACTGTGGTATGACGGTGCGCGAAGTGCAGTCTATCTTTGTTGTTGTACCTGATTTGGAGTTTGAAAATCTGCCCGAAAGTATTGTGGTGGACTGTGATAATATTCCTGAAGCTGTGGACCCTGACCTAAGCCATACTTGTTACAATCCAATGATTGAAATGGATGGTGAAATTATCATTGGCGATACTTGTCGCGAGTATAAAATTGTCCGCACGTGGCGCGGTAAAAACGACTGTGGTCAAACCACCACCGCTACGCAAACCATCACGGTAGAAGTGCCGCCGATGGAAGTAGAACCGAAGGAAGACTT
This sequence comes from Prasiola linearis, assembly GCA_032356305.1. NCBI lineage: Eukaryota > Viridiplantae > Chlorophyta > Trebouxiophyceae > Prasiolales > Prasiolaceae > Prasiola > Prasiola linearis. The sequence goes on along the minus strand of JAULKR010064882.1, from coordinate 5,844 downwards.
GATGCTGTCCTGTGAAGAAACTGTTCCACCAGCTACCGATCCAGAAGTTACTGCCAGATGTTTTGATTTTGAAATTACCTTTTTGGAAAACCGTGAAGATGGCGACTGTCCCGATAATTATACACTGGAACGCAAATGGGTAGTGACAAATAGCTGTGGCGAAACGGAAACCGTGGAGCAAACCATCGAAGTAAAAGATACGACCAAACCCGAACTGATTATCACGCATCCTTTGCTGCGCGATTTGGAAGACGGAGCGGTGCTAATGTTTGGTTGTAATGATGATATTCCGTTGATTTTACCACAAGATGCAACTGCCGAAGACAACTGTGATCCTAATCCAACTTTAGAGTTTATTGAAGAGATTTCTAATGGTAACTGCATTGAAGATGGTTTCATTACTGAAATGCGCTGTGGTTGGATTACAACTGACCGCTGTGGTAACACTTGTAGAAAAGAATTTATAATTATCATTAAAGATGAAGAACCACCAGTAATTGAAAATTGTCCAGACGATATTATTGTCAATTTATTTAATGGCGAAGAAGTACCTGCGATTCCAACCAACGTCACGGCAACTGATGATTGTACCAATCCAATGTTGCTGTTTGCGGAATCTAAAATACCGAACGACGACGATTGTGGTTTCATTCTGACGCGTACCTGGACGGCAATGGATAATTGTGGAAACATCACCGAGTGTATCCAAGAAATCAAGGTGAATGACATTTGTGATTGTCCTGATATTTTGGTGGATCGTGTGCGAGCTACGGGCAGTGATTGTGGTCAGAACAATGGAACAATTACTGTAGAAACGACGGGTAATCCCAGCAGTTTTGATTATACGCTGATTCCTGATAAAGGTATAAGTAATGGCGCGGGTAACGAGCGCTACGATTTAGCACCTGGTACTTATTTGGTATTAATCTATCGTGCTAACGCCGATGATTGTATCGAAAAAATATACGTTAATGTTCCCGAAAGCAATTGCTTGGATACACTGCAAGTAACTATTCCAGATGTACCAACGGAAGTCTGTATTGATGATGCTTTATTTGATTTCTCTGGTACAATTACTTCGACTAACATCTGTGGTGCTGGAAATCCAAATACTGTAGAATTAACCGCAATCAATCAGAAGTGTGTAACGCTGAATCCAATGACGGGCTACGAAGGTACTTCACCCGATTTGCTTTGTGTGGTTCACTGTTTTAACGGTGATGTCAACCAGTGCGATACGACCTATATCCGGGTCACGGTAGAACCGCAGGACATCATTTGTAACCTACAAGCCACTGCCACCGTCAATAACCAAAGTTGTGATGGAACGGGTGGTAGCATTCGCCTATCACCGACTGGAGGTGTAGGTAATTTACTTTTCCAATGGACACCTAACGTGTCCAGCACGAGTAGCGCACTGGATCTCGATCCAGGCACTTACGAAGTCGTCATCACGGATGCAACTACAGCTTGTACAACGACCAGATCTTATACGATTGAAGCGGCTGCCAGCGAACCGATTACGCAGGATGATTTAATCATAACGGGCATTGCTTGTCCGAGTGATGATACAGGTGACGGCGGCGGAATTGCTTCTGCAACCAACCGTCAATATAACGTACGCAGCACCAATGGTATTGATTATGGTTTAACGCCAGTAACGGATTTACCTGCCGGCAAATATGAAGTTTCTACTGATGATGATTGTGAAAATAGCGTAATTGTAGATATTAGTTCACCTACGCCGTGGCAGTTTAGCATGGGAACAACTCCCGAAAGTTGTGCAGGCAATGATGGTTCAATTAGTTTGACCATCACGGGTGGCGTGGGTAATTTGACGTACGTTTGGACGCCCAGTGTTTCCACTTCCAGTGAAGCAACGGGTCTGAGCAGTAACACTGATTACAGTGTAGAGATCACCGACGAGCGTGGTTGTGTTTTGACTTTAACGGAGCTGAGTATAACGTCTATTTGTAACACCGCTTGTACCGTAGAAGGTGGCGTAATTAGTACCAACAGTCCTAATGCTATTTGCAACGAGGATGATACGGATGACCTCGTAAGCATCAGCGTAGCTGGCAATAGTGGCGATTATCGCTTTGCGGTAACGACTACCGCAGGCGTTGTTATTGCCATCTTTGATGACCCACAATTTGATTTTGCCGATGCTGATGCAGGTACTTATTTGATCTATGGTATTGCTTTTAATGGCACTTTACCTGGTTTGGTCAACGGAGCAGATATTAATGAAATCAATGGTTGTAATGATGTGAGTAATGAAATCGCAGTGACTATACTGACCAGTGCGGAATGTAATCAAGCCAACTGTACAGTAGATGGGGGTACGATTACAATTACGGGCGATTCAGCACCTTGTACCAGTGATGATGAGAGTGATGTCGTGATGATTTCTGCCAGTAATACCAGCGGAGATTATACCTACTTATTAACAGATGACAACATGGTGATTTTGGAAGTAAGTGAAAGTCCAATGTTCGACTTTGACGGTCGGACTTCGGGTGGTTACTTAGTCTGGGGATTAGCATTTGACGAAAGTCTAACGGGTGCTACAGTAGGCGCTTCTACAAATAATCTGGGTGGCTGTTTTGATTTGAGTAATGCCGTGACCATCGTGGCTACAGAAACTTGCCCGGGCGGTATGGATACTTGTCCTGATTTGTTCCCTGACCAAACGATGGTTGTTTCAGTGCAAGAATGTGGCGATGCCGCGACCGTTTGTATCGATATTCCACTAAACACCGCAGCAGATTACGCCATTGAATTAGATGGCAATCCTTATAATCTACCATTGACAGGCTGTAATTTTGATACATTGCGCAATTATAATTACACTCAACTATTAAGTACTACTGATGATTACCGTGTATCCAGTTGGACGGTAAACGGAGATGTATTTGATGGGGCATTTGCTACTATCGCTGACCTCGTTGATTCACTCAACACTTGGGATAATAGTGCTAATAACTGGACTATCAACGCAGAGAACGAAATGATCAGCGGTGGAAATCCAGCCAGTACTTATAGTTCCATTGAGATTGAAGGTATGGGTAGCAACGCCCAAATCAGCTTAGGACTGACGACTAATTTTATCCCGCAAGGAACTCAATTACAAGTAGGCGTTGGTTTGCACAATATTAGATTTTCGGATACTGCTGCAGGTTGTAGTGATGTTTTAAGTCTGTCCGTGGAGTGCCAATCATCTATTGAAAAAAGTACCGAAGAGTTTACGATCAATGTCACCGAAGAAGAAATAACTTGCATTGATACGACTGAATTACCAGGTCTGGTGACTTCCATTACACTGATGTGTTTGAGCGATGACTGCGAATTTGTAGAATTTGAAGAAGTCGATGGCTGTATAGAATTTGTGGGTGTAGATGTAGGTTCAGATACTGCGCAGGTGATTATTTGCGATGACTTAGGTTTCTGTGATACCACTATTATCATTGTCAATAGTGTATTCCAACAAGCGATGCCAATTGCCCGTGATGATGCTGCAAATACGGAGCAAAATATCGCAGTCGATGTTGCAATTTTAGCTAACGATGACTTGGGCGGCGAAACCAACTCGCTCAAACTAATGAACGGACCAGCCTTTGGTGCAGCTGAGATAATGCCTGACAATACACTACGTTACACCCCACAAAGTAATTACTGTGGAAGCGACGAGATGAGTTATCAAGTTTGTAATGGCGCAGGTTGCGACGAGGCAGATGTTAGTATCAGTGTAGATTGTAATGCGATATTATTGGAACCAGAACCGGTAAGTGGTTTCTCGCCCAATGGCGATGGCATAAACGATATTTTTATGATTAAAAATATCGAGCTCGTACCAGATAGTGATTTGGTGGTCTATAATCGCCACGGTTCGCAGGTGTTTAAAGCAGCGCCTTACCGCAACAATTGGGAAGGTAAGTTTGGAACTTATGGTTTACCAGATGGAACTTACTTCTATTTATTGAAATACGGTGGTAAGACTATGACGGGTTACGTTGTAATTGCGCGCTAAAATTTTAATACAATAGTGACAAAAAAATCGGGTGATAACGTAACTGTTATCACCCGATTTTTTGTTAGAAAGTACAGGAAGAGGTTAATTTAAAAAAGGTAAGGCAACATAAATAAGCCTAACCACGACATTAACACGATTAACATAGTCAAAACAGAACGAAACTTGGATAGCATAATAAAAGTGGGTTTTAAATAGTAAAAAATGTTCAGGGAAGTACTCCCTTATTCAACTCTGATTTTGTACCCGATGTTTATTCTGTTATATTTTTTTATAAAAAAAACAGGTAACTATTCACGTGAATAATTACCTGTTCTTCATTTTGTCTCGATTGCCCGTCCACCATCAAGCGCAGCGACCATCAACCGTCAACCGTCTTAATTATTCAACGCCCAATCGTATTCCTTATAATTTACGCTTGCATTCGCATCAATTTTAGTGTTGCTATATTTGTTTAAATAGCTAATCAAATTACCAAAGTCCTTTCCGTACCAATCAAAAATTTTGGAAACTGTAATCGAGTTAGCCGAAATTTGATTGAACTTTTCATTATTGATAAATGCTTTTGCTTGCTTCGTCAGATTGCTATTTAAATTATCTGCCGTCCACGCGCGATTCAAAACGGGCGGACAAGATTGCGCCGCACAATTCACCGCAAAGTGAATACGTGGCTCGTTAAATTGCGGACGAATAATTGTATTTTCAATATCGTTCAGCGAATACGTTTTACCCGCAATCTTTATCCACTTTTTGTCAAACGGCTTACCACCCGCCAAGTCCATGATACTTTTGGTCGGATAATTATCTACGATCATTTTAATTGTATAAGCATTATAAACATTGATCCAGTACGCCAATTTTTCATTGCGCGCCCAATCGGATTGCGGCGAGTTGCTCTCCAAATCCTCCAGGTAACTTTCCAATTGACCTTTCTGTGTTTTGATACCTGCGTAGTTGACCTTACCCGCTGAACTAACATTAGCGCGTAAAATTTTATCCCACGCACTGTGATCGGGTTTAGCTGCCACGACTTCTTTCGCGGAAGTAGTCTCCTTTTCAGCAGCCGTATTATCACTTGTTGGACGTGGCGGTGCACTCGCTTCCTTAGTTGCTGCTGGCGTTACACCGTTATTTTCAGCCGTGGATTTTTCCGCTTCATTTGCCATCACTTTTACTTTTGCCTCTACTTCCGTGGTCATTGGTTCGGGCTTTTCTACTTTAGCTGCGGGAATTACGGTTTTCTTTTTAGCAGTTTGAGGTTTTGGTTTGGCAGCAGTCGATGGCGCACTTTTATCCGTCATTTCTTTGGGGGCAACAGGTGCATTTTTAATGTCTTCCGTAGTGGCGGACGTTGGCTGATTCGCCGTTTTCATATTATCTACTTCGGTCGTGGCTTCTTCGGCAGTAACTACTGTACCTTTTTCCTTTTGCGCTACCATCACTGGATTTCCGTTGTCAATCTGCGAAGTATCGGGTGTTTCCTCACAAGCCGTCATAAAAAAGACAGTAGTAAGTAGAATTAAAAAAATTAGATTTTTCATATCGTTAGTTGATTTTTGTAAAAAAGTTGGAAACTTAATATGGACATGAAAATTTTTTTGCTATAATACAATAAGACAAATTCGGCAATTTTTTGGAGTTTCATTCAAGTCACTGTGTAATCTGCATATTGATTTGTCCCTGAAAATCATGTTCAATTTATCTATTCTTCATTTTATTATTATATACTGTAATTTTTTTTGGAATCTTTAGCATTTCATATATTCCTATAGTTTAAGCTTAATTTTTAGAGCTATTAGCATTTATATTGGTGT
>JAULKR010064771.1:0-11291 GCA_032356305.1 Prasiola linearis | reverse complement strand
AGCGTCCTCGAAGCGAGCCCGTCCAGGAGCCGGCGCGGACGGCCGCGCGGGCAGAGACGGAGTGCGACGAGCGGCCGAACAGGTTGGCATAGTCGGCGACGCCCAACCGCCGATCTCGGCCCGTCACCGGATCGCGGCCGAACACCGTCCCGCCCTCGAGGTCGGCGAGCACGTCGAGGTCGCGGGAACGGAGCCACTGGTAACCGCCCGAGAGCGACCACGCGCCGACGCGGCGGCGAGCTTCGAGAGTGAGTCCTTCGGTGCGGATCCGCTCCAAGTTGACGTAGCTCAGAACCGGCGCTCCGTCGGCCAGGAGTGCGACCGGCTGCACGTCGATCAGATCACGGACGGCGTTGCGGAACGCGCCCGCCGTGACCTCGAGGCCCGCGAGCGTGGTCTCGACCTCGAGGTTGAGCGCGACGGACGTCTCGGGGCGTAGCGCGTCGAGGGCGTCGCCCGTCGTCGCGACCGGCGTGTAGCGTCCCTGCGACTCGAGCCGCGCGAGCCCGTCCTCGAGTCGGTCGGCGCCGAACAAGGTGTAGCCGCCGATGGCGTTCGAGAACTCGAGGTAGAGCTGGCGGAAGTCGGGCGCCTTGAAGCCGCTGCCGATCGACAGCCGAACGCGAGCGAGGTCGCCGCGGATGAGCGCCGCGAGCTTGGGACTGATTCGTGTCCCGACGTCTCCGTAGGCATCTAGACGGGCGCTCGCGTTGAGCGCGACGCGGCGCGTCTCCCAGTCGTACTGCACGAACGCAAACGCGTTCTCGGCCCGGGGCGCGGTGTCGCCGTAGCGCTCGCCCCCCAGCGCGTCCTGCCACACGCCGAATCCCGCGCTCGTCCGGTGGCGCGCGCTCCACAGCGCGTCGAGCTGCGCCTCGGCTTTGAGTTGTCGCTGGTCAAACCGGTCGTCGTAGGTCAGGCTGTCGGCGCCGCCGCGATCGGTCTCGAAAACCTGCGTGTCCAAGCGATAGCCGGTCGCGTAGCCCTGGAGACGAAGCGCGTACCGGCCGCCCCACGTGTGCTTCAGTTCTGGGTGGACGCTCCAGTCGGTCCGCTCACCGACCTCGTTGATCGGGAAAACCGCGCCCTCGATGTCCGCGAACGCAAAGCGCAAACGGTCGTCGCCAGTCGTGGCCCTCACGCCGAGTCGGGCGCGCGTTTGCGGTCCGAGGTCTCCGCTCAGCCGGAGATCGGCCGTCGTCTCGGTCCGCTCGGGCGTCGTGTTGCCGAAAAGGTCCGGGTCGAGGTCGTAACCGTCCGTCGAGGTCCGGTCCAACACGAAGCGCGCGCCCACCGCGCGACCTCGAACCTGCGTACCGCCTTCGGCCTCGAGGGCGAGGGCCGCCTGGCCAAATGACCCGCCCCGCGCCCGCAACCGAACCGCAGGTTCGCTCGGCACCGCCGTCACCAGATTGACCACGCCCGCCAGCGCGTCGCTCCCGTACAGCGACGACGACGGCCCGCGCACGACCTCGACGCGCTCGATCCCCGTCGTCGACAAGCGCGACAGATCGAGGACGCCCGCCGTTCGCCCCACGACGGGCTGACCGTCGATCAAGATCAACGTGTAAGCCGGGTCGAGTCCCTGGATCTGGATGCCCGTCCCGCCCAGGCCAGACGTGAGGTTCAGGCCAGGCACGTCCTCGAGGACGCTGTCCAAGCGCAGGTCACCGTCGGCCTCGATTTGGGCCGCGCCGATAACCGTCGTCGGGACGGCCACGTCCTCGAGGGCGGCGGCGGTACGGGTGGCCGTGACCACGACGCGGTCCAACGTCGAGTCCGGCTCGACCTGGGCGGACGCAGCGGTGGCCAGACCCACGAGCAGGAGCGCGAGCCGCTTCAACCCTCGATCCTCGGCGTGTCGGTGCCGAACTCGTCCACGCCGTAGCCCTCCGCGATCGAGAGCTGGACCTCGTTCGTGAACGTGTTCACCTTGCGCGTCAGTTCGACGCCGGGCCGCTCGCCGCTCGCGGGATAGAACGATGTCGACTCCGAGAGCACGTCGCGGAAGAACAGCGTCGCTCGGAGCGCGGACGAGTACGGCATCCCGGCGTCGCGCAGGTGGACGGCGTACAACTGCGTCAACCGGCGGACCTCCGGCCACAAATCAGACTCGTCGATCGTCCCCGCGACGTGCTGAAGCAACAGCCCCATTAGCCGACGCCCGTTCTCTCGGCTCAGCGTCCGGTCACTCTCCGACATCGAGGTCTTCCACTTGGTCTCCGGCCTCGAGTCGAGTTCGTAGCGCGTGTGGACGAGCGCGTGATGCGCCCACGCCTTATCGGCAGGCTCGCCGGTGTCTGGCAACGTCTCCACTGGCGCCTGACCCGACTTCGCTCCCGACAGGAGCCGGTCGATGGCAACACGCGGGATGCGACGGTGCCCGCCGGGCGTCCGCGTCTCCGGCAACCTTCCCTCGTCCGTCCACCGCCGGACGGTGTCGACGTGGACGCCGAGCAGGTCGGCGGCGGCAGCTACGGAGAGGAAGTCGGACATCGAGGACGCCGGGTTTCAGGTGGGATTGAAAGATAGAACCTAGGCAAACCTAGGTACCATGAAGAGGCCGGGTCCCGAGGCCCTTCGGATGATCTTCGACCTCGAGGACGAGCAGCGCGTTCGGTAAGCCCCCCGCTCTCCAGCAGGTCGCCCCGCTCTCAGCTCGGCGGACGGAAGGTTTAGAGCCTCGTCACGACCTCGAGGCCGATCACCCGCGACCTCGAGGACGCTACATGCCGAACTCGAGGTCAGCCTCTGACGGCGTCTCGACCCAGTCCGCGACGAACACGTTGGTGTCGCGGCTGTCCGCGCGGTCACCGCGGCGGTTGGAGGCGAAGACCAGCTGGGTGCCGTCGGGCGAGAACATGGGGAAGGCGTCGAAGGTGCCGCTAAACGTCACGCGCTCGAGGTCGCCCGAGTCGATGTCGACCAAGAACAGGTCGAACTCGCGACCACCTCGAGCCAGGGTGTGGTGGTTGGTTGAGAACAGCACCTTGTCCCCGTCCGGGTGGAAGAACGGCGCCCAGTTGGCGCCCGGCAGGTCGGTGATCTGGCGAGCGTTCGAGCCGTCGATGTCGGAGACGTAGAGGTTGAGCGCGCCGGGCTCGACGGCGTAGGTCTCAAGGAGCGCGCGGTAGCTCTCGGCCGCCTCACCCGTCGGCCTCGAGGCGCGCCACAGGATCTGCTGGCTGTCGGGCGAGAAGAAGGCGCCGCCGTCGTAGCCGAGCGTGTCCGTGAGCTGGATCGTCTCACCGGTCGCGACCTCGTAGCGGTACAACTCGAGGTCGCCGGAGCGCGTCGACGTGAACACGATGTAGCGGCCGTCGGGGCTCACGGTCGGCTCGGCGTCGTAGCCCGGCCCACCGATCAGCAACTCCACGTTGGAGCCATCGGCGTCAGCGACGTAGATGTCGAACGTCTCGAAGACGTCCCAGACGTAGCGGCCCGTCCTCGAGGCCGTCGTGACGGGGCACTGGCGGCTCCCCTCGTGCGTCGAGGAGTAGATGATCCGGCCGTCGGCCAGGAAGTAGCCGCAGGTGGTGCGGCCCTCGCCCGTCGAGACCAACTCGGCACCCGACCCGTCGCGTCCGGCGCCGCGGGCGGCGTCCATCACGAACTGCTGGTCGCAGCCTTGCGTGTTGATCGCGTCCCAGTCGCTCTGGAAGATGAGGTCGTCGCCATCGAAGCTCCAGTACGCCTCGGCGTTGTTGCCGCCGAACGTGAGCTGGCGGATGTTGCGCAACCGCGTCTCACCGGCGAACCGGAGCGAGTCGGACGCCGCGTCGTAGCCCGCGACCTCGAGGGCGGCCGGGCGGCCCGTGATTGGCTGGTCGGCCTGAGACGCGCCGACGGCCTGTTGCTCCTGCTGGGCGAGATTGCCCTCGAGGGTGTCGATCGTGGACGAGCAGGCCGCGAGAGCGACGATGGAGAAAGCGGCGAGAGCGAGACGCATGGGGAACCGGCTGAAAATGACATCCGTGACACCTCGCCCAACCAGGGCACCGGTGTCGTGTTGCCGAGGTTTACCCCATTTTCAGTTTCTCCACATGACCGACCCTTCAGCCGCCTTCGATTTCGAGACGGACGTCCTCGAGGCCAGCCGCACGCGCCCCGTCGTGGTCGACTTCTGGGCGCCGTGGTGCGGCCCCTGCCGAGCCTTGGGTCCGACGCTCGAGGCCCTCGACCTCGAGGCCGGCGACCGGTGGACGTTGGTCAAGATCAACACCGACGAGCACCCGGAGTTGATGCAGCGCTATGGCGTTCGGGGCATCCCGGCCGTCAAGCTGTTCGTGGACGGCGCCGTCACGGGCGAGTTCACCGGCGCTCTGCCCGAGCCTCAGATCCGGCAGTGGCTCGACCAACACATTCCATCGCCTGCACGCGCTCAGGTCCAGGCCGCGACTTCCGCCCTCGAGGCCGGAGACCGAGACGCGGCGCGCACCGCCCTCGAGGCTGCGCTCCCCGACCTCGAGGGCGAGACCGCGCCGTGGGCGGTGACAGCGCGTGCGGACCTGGCGAGGCTGATCGTCCTCGAGGACGCGGCCCGCGCACGGACGCTCGTCGAGGGCGTCCACACACCAGAGGCCGACGCCGTCCGCACCGTTGCCGACGCCCTCAAACGCGACCCAACGGCTCTGCCGGACGGCGGCGCCCAGACGCAGGTCCAGTCCGCCCTCGAGGCCGTGCAGTCGGGCGACCTCGACGCGGCGCTCGAGTCGCTCGTCGAGGCCGTACAGACCGACCGCTACTACGACGACGACCGCGCGCGCGAGCTCGCCGTCGCGCTGTTCCTGACCTTGGGCGAGTCGAACCCGGTCGTAAAGACGCATCGGCCCGTGTTCAACCGCTCGCTGTACTGACCCGCCGTCCCAGGACCCGACAGCACGAGGAGCGGGCGAGGGGTAAGCGAGCGCCGTCCTCGAGGACGCGGCGGCCGTACAGAGCCGGTTGTCTAGTCCGTTGCCACGACCGTGGGGCGCGGCGGCGTGGGGCCGGTACCGCCGCCCGTTTGGAGAGCGGCGGCGAGGGCGCCCCGCGCGGCCTCGGCCTCGGCGCTGGCGTCTCCGTAGAGCGACCGGCGCGTCTCGAGCGAGTGCCGAAGGAGAGGGAGCGCCTGGTCGGCCCGGCCCTGCCGGACGAGCGCGCCAGCCAAGCGCGCCTGGGTGTCGGCCACGTCGTCGCGTTGAGAGGCCCCTAGCTCCAGGAGGTCGGCCAAGGCCCGAGTGAAGGCGCGCTCGGCGCCGGCGTGGTCCCCGTGCTTGGTCATTGCGAGCCCCCCGACCGTCCGGCTCCGAGCCGCCGCCGCCGAGTGCCCCTCGCCCACGGACTCCCACAAGTCGACGGAGCGGCCCGCGACCACGTCGGCGGCTTGGGTGCGGCCCACGCTCAGGTAGATCTCAGCGATCAGCCTGTAGACCTCGGCCTGAGCCTCGGGCTGGCCGACGAGGTCGGTCTCCACGCGCCGCGCGCCGCGCGCCGTCACCTCGGCGACGGTCAGGGAGCTGTCGGCGGCGCTCGGATTGCCGGTGCCGCGGAACAGGCTCTGCATAAAGCCCGAGACGGCGGCGTTGACGCGCTGCTCGTGGACGACGCGCTGCGATTGGACCGTGGACGCGACCGCCCCCCCTACGACGGCAGCGAGCGCCACCGTCGCGGCGGCCACCAGCGCCCGGTTGCGGCGGACAAATTTACCCACGCGGTAGACCACCGACTCGGGCCTGGCCTCGATGGGCAGCCCGTCGAGATGGCGCCGGACGTCGGCGCCGAGCTCTGCGCCTCCTTGGTAGCGCCGGTCGGGATCGGCACGGAGCGCCTTGAGGACGATCCGGTCGAGGTCGCCGCGCAACCGGCGGCGCAGGCGCTCGGCGGTCGTGGAGCGGAGCGCGCCGGTATCGGCCTCGAGGTCGCCGTCGGGACCGGAGGGCGCGCGCGCGCGCGTCGTGGCGGCCGTCGCGGTGGCGTCCGAGGGCCGGGTGTCGCCGCTGGGCCGCGTGCCGGTCAAGAGCTCGTGGAGCAGCACGCCCAGGCCGTAGACGTCCACCGCCGTCGTGACCGCGCCCCCGGCCGTCTGCTCGGGGGCGGCGTAGGCCGGCGTCAGCAGCGGCTTCCCTGTCTGCGTCAGGTCGTGGTCGGCGTCGAGCAGCTTGGCGATGCCGAAGTCGAGCAGTTTGACGCGGCCCTCGGCCGTGACCAGGACGTTCGATGGCTTGAGGTCGCGGTGGACGACCAAGCGCGCGTGCGCGTAGGCGACGGCCTCGCAGACCTCGGCAAAAACGCCCAGCCGCGCGTCGACGCCCAGCCGGCGGCGGTCGCAGTAGGCCGTGACCGGCTCGCCCTCGACGAACTCGGTCGCGAGGTACGGCCGGCCGTCCGACGCCGTCCCGCCGTCGAGCAGGCGGGCGATGGCGGGGTGATCGAGCCCGGCCAGGATCTGGCGCTCGGACCGGAACCGCGCCACCAACGACTCACCCAGGCCCGGCCGCACCAGCTTGACGGCGGCCGTCTGCTCGAACGTCCCGTCGCGCTCGGCCCGCCACACCTCGCCCATGCCACCCCGCCCGACGATCTCGACCAGCCGCCACGGCCCGGCCGTCGGCGCCGCGACCTCGAGGGTGGGGCCGGCCATCCCGACGAGGAACGTGTCCTCGAGGTCGGCCGCGAGCAGGCGCTCGACCTCCTCGCGCAGCGCCTCGTCGGTGCCGCCGTCCGGACCGACGGCCTCGAGGTCGAGGAACGCGGCGCACTCGTCGGGTTCGAGGTCGGCGGCCCGGTCGAAAAGGTCGGCCACGCGGGACCAGCGGTCGGGGGTCATCGGAGTAGCATGGCGCGCGCGGCCTCGAGGGCGGACGGCAGCCGTGCGGAGAGAGACGTAGGGCTGGAGCGACGGGAGGGCTGGGACCGAGGACGTCGGCACGCGCCGGTCGTCGCCGGGGTCGAGCCCAGAGCGCGGGTCCGACCTCGAGGCCGCCCGGACTCACTCCCCTTTCCTGCGTCCCTTCTACGCAGAATGCCAGTCGTCCACATCACGAGGCCAGCGTGGGCACCTCGCCCAACTCCGCCCGCAGCCAGGCGCGGGCGCGGCGCCAGTCGCGCGTGACGGTCGCCTCGGAGACGTCGAGTTCGACCGCGATCTCGTCGAGGGTCAGGCCGCCGAACGCCTTTAGCTCGACGACGCGAGAGGCTCGGGCGTCGAGCGCGGTGAACCGACCGAGCGCTTCGTCGAGGCCGAGCACGTCGGTCGAGGCGTCGGCGGACAGGAGGGCGTCCGGCGGGGCGGCGTCGAGGGCGAGGGCGCGGCCGACGCCGCCTCGCTTCTGGGCGCCCTGCTCTCTCGCGTAGCTCACCAGCACCTGCCGCATGGCCCGACTGGCGACGCTCAGGAAGTGGTCGCGCCCGTCGTAGCCGCTGCCGCCCGAGAGCTTGAGGTACGCCTCGTGGACGATGGCTGTCGTGTTCATGGTCTCGTTGCCGCTCCAGCGCGAGCGGTGGCCGCGCGCCAACCGGCGCAGGTCGCCGTAGAGGTACCGCGCCAGAGAATCGGGCGGGACGCCGCCGCGCGTCGCGTCGTCTGTCAGGACGCGGACGAGGTCGCGGGCGGGGTCGTCGAGGACGGCGTTCATTGGTGGTAGACCACTGACCGCTGGAGGATAATGGGTTAGGGCGACCTCGAGGACGCAGGCGTCGACTTTATTGGTGCTGCGTGACGGGTATCCGGCCACGTCTGCGTAACAACTACGAACCCTTCTCTTCCCACCATGACTCACACGACCTGGCGCCTGGCGCCCCTCGCCCTCCTCATCGCGCTCACCGGCTGTGCCGGTACGCTGGACCGCGCCATCGACCGCGCCGGTGACGTTGCCGACCGCGCCGTGAACCGCAACATCGACCGCCGCGCGGACCGCGCGATCAACGGCGCCATCGACGGCGCCTTCCAAGGTGCAGAAGACGCCGTCCGCTGCACCTACGACGACGACGCCTGCGTGCGGCAGGCCAACGGCCGCGGCGAGAACGTGGTCTTGGTCAACAGTGACGGCACGCCCGTCGACCGCAACGGCAACCCCGTGGACGCGGACAACGTCGAGGGCGCCATCGTACGCGCACCTGGCTCGGCAGGCCCGCCCAGCGGCCCGCGCCCCGGTGTCTCGAACACCAACTTCGACTTTGAGCCCGGTGCCCGCACCCTCTTCGAGGACGACTTCGAGGGCACTCGGACGGGCAACGTGCCTGGCTCCATCCGCTTCGTCAAGGGCGAGATGGATGTCGTTGAGGACCGTGGCAACAAGGTTCTACGCGTTGGGCCGTCGTCCATCTTCGGCGTTCCTATGGGCGAGCGTCCCAACCTGTTCACGCTCGAGTTCGATCTCTACCTCGGCGAGAGCGCCACCCTCTGCATCACGACAACCGCGCTCGAAGAGTACAGCCGAATCGACCGAATGAGTACGTGCTCTCAAGCCCAGGCATGGTTGGAAGCGACAGCGCTGCAGATTGCCGGGGACAACCTCATGAGCGTCGCGACTGGCTTCATGGCACCCCCGGGACGCGGCGGTACCGGAGCGTACGGTTCCTACCCTGCTCTGAACGAGCGCTACGTCCCCGTCCGCGCGACGATGGATGGGACGTACCTCAAGGTTTACCTCGACGAGACACGCGTCGTCAACATCCCGAACGCGGAGTTGGCACCTGGCACGGAGCTACTCTTCTTCGCCGAGGACAACGGGCTCGACCGGATGGATAAGACGGTCTACATCGACAACCTGCGCGTGGGCGCCGGCGGCCAGGAGACGGGCTACGGCGCGCTCCAGACCGGCGACCGCATCACGGCGCGCGGCATCCTGTTCGAGAGCGGGAGCGCCCGGATCACGGGCTCGTCCTCGACGGAGTTGAACCAGCTGTTGGCCGCCCTCGAGGGCAACCCCGGCCTGCGCATCCGCATCGAGGGCCACACGGACTCGAGCGGCGGCGCGAGCACGAACCAGCGGCTGAGCCAGCAGCGCGCCCAGGCCGTCGCCGACTGGCTCGCGGGCCGCGGCGTCTCGGCCTCGAGGCTGCAAGCGGTCGGGCTCGGTGAGGAGACGCCGGTGGCGAGCAACGACACGGCGAGCGGCCGCGAGCAGAACCGCCGCGTCGAGATCGTCGGGCTGTAGCCCACGCGACATGACGCGTCCTCGAGGTCGGCCTGGCCTCGAGGACGTTCCCCTTTTCGGTCTCTCGCGAGGCTCGTCTTTTCGTCCTCGAGGACGACTTGTCCCCTACGTTTCCATGCGCACGCTCCTCTTTCTCCCTGCCCTCGCCCTCATCGCCTGCGGCTCCGACGCCAGCTCCGACGCCGGCTCGTCCGACGCTCCACCGCGCGTCGACCAGACCGTCGAGGCTGATATCGTACCGTGCGAAGCGCTCACAGCCTCAATGGTGGCGGCCGCGTTTGGCGTCCCCGAAAGCGCGGTGACGGTTCCGGAACTCGACCCGATGCTGGCCAGAATGGTCGAGAAGGGAGGCACAATGGGAGAGATGATCGAGAGAACGTGCAAGTACAGCGTCGAAGGCGCCGACAACTATGACGGCGCCAGCGTCATCGTCTCGGGCTACGAGAGCGCCAGCGGCGCCGAGGCCATGTTTGCCTCGACGTACCGCTCGCGGACGGACCAGGAGCTCGACCAGATCGAGGACGCGGGCAGCCAGGCGATGGAGCAACTCGAGGACGAGGGCCGCGACGTGAGCGCCCTCGAGGGCGAGGACGTAGGTGGCATGTTCGCGGGCCTAGCCTCGAAGATCACGTACGACGACGTGCCAGGCATCGGCGACCAGGCCGCGCTCGAGACCAACCGCATCCTCGATCCCCCACAGCCAGCCGCCGTTCACATCAGGTCTGGCGCGGTCGTCTACTCCGTCTCGGTATCGCCGGAGTACAATTTCTACCTGCAGGAGAGCTCGTTCGATGAGATCCGCGAGCGGACCATCGACCTCGGGCGCCGCGTCGCCGCCGCACGGTAGCGGGCTCGTCCTCGAGGACGGCTCACTCGAGGACGGCGTGGAAGCGGCCCCGGCCCTCGGACAGCAGCGTCGGCCGGCTGGAGAAGCCGGGTCCGCTCGAGATCTTGACCTCGAACGAGCCGACGATCTCGGTCTCGGTCGCCCGTTCAATGGTGATCGTGCCTTCGTACGGCGTGAGCACGCGGTCGCGGAGCGGGAACTGCGCGATGAACCGGCTCGAAGACCGATCGAGAGTGTAAGTGCCTGGCTCGAGCGGCACGGGGCGGTCGTCGGCGGCGGCGTAGAACGCCAGGACAGCGGCCTCCCGGCCTTCGGTGCCGAACGCGACCTCGGCCCACCGGACAAACGTGTTGACTTGATCGGGGAACGACGGCCGGTCCGGCACCAGCGTGTAGCGCGCCGGGCCTGTCGCCTGGGAGCGTAGGTCGCCCTCGAGGTCGAGGCGGAACTCGCCGGGTGCGACCTCGAGGTCGGCGACGACGGGAGTTGAGTCGCAGGCGGCGAGGACCATGAGGGGCAGCAGCAGAAGGGGACGCATGGTGCAGTGAGATGACGATGCCCAGTCTATCGACCTTGACGGCGTGGACCATGGTGCGTTCGTACTACCCACTCCGCCCTCGAGGGCACTGAACCGTACGCGGCCGATGCCAGTACGTGGGCGCCCCTCCGTCCGCTCCATGTTCGACGTCGTCCCCCTGGGAGTTGGCTCTGCCATCCCGACCCGTGATCGCCACCTCGCTGGCACCCTCGTCCGCCGCGAGGGCCGGAGCATCTTGTTCGACTGCGGCGAGGGCAGCCAGCTCCAACTCGTGCGCGGCAACCTGACGCGAGGACGGCTCGACGCCATCTGCATCACGCACTTGCACGGCGACCACCTCTTCGGCCTGCCTGGACTGATCACCACGCTAGCAATGCTCGAGCGCGAGGACCCTCTCACGATCGTCGGGCCGTCCGGCCTCGAGGAGATCGTGCGGGCGATGCCAGGCTTGCAGAGAAACCGCCTTCCGTTCCCGGTCACGTTCGTCGACCTCGAGGACGGCTTCGAGCGCGAGGTGGTCTACGAGGATGACCACGTGATGGTCGAGGCGCGGCCCATCGAGCACCGCGTGTTCTGCGCGGGCTTTCGGTACCAAGAGAAGCAGCGTCCGGGCTCGATCGACGGCGAGGCGGCTCGCGAAGCGGGCGTCACGGAGGGCTGGCAGTACGACGCCCTGAAGCGCGGCGAGACCGTCGACCTCGAGGACGGAGCAAGGCTCGCGCCCGACGGGCTGGTCGGGCCGCCGAAGCCGGGCGCGTCGTTCGCT
>JAULKR010064660.1:0-11293 GCA_032356305.1 Prasiola linearis | reverse complement strand
TCAGGTATCCCACGAAGATCACCACCGCGAGACCTGCCGTGATCGCGAGCAGGCCCGCACCCAGCATCGCCAGGGGAAGCCAGGTCGGAGAAGTCGCGTGCCACCACGAGAATTCGGTGAACCCGGCGACCTTCGCGACCGAGAAGGGCAGTGTCAGCAAGAACGTGGCGAGAGCCACCGGGGCGGTGGTCATGAAGGCGGCGAACTTGATTACGTCGTTGTTCATAGGTGTGAGGATCACTCGCTGGCATCCGCCGCGCCATCGATCGCACGCTGCACGGATCGGTTGAAGTTCAGCGCCGCCGCATCGAGATCGACAGCGCAGCCGAAGATACTCGCGCACCGTGTGCGAACGAGGATCTGCTCCCCTTGCGAACCGGGCCCCGCATGTCGCCCGGACCGCCGTCGCCGAACCTGGCCGGGACGGCGGGTAGGTCTCGAGGATCGCTCTCGTCGCCGTGACGAGAAGCATCCCCGCGTTCTCGACGTTCCGGAGTTGCACGGCATCCCGGCTCGCCTCGCACGTCTCGTTTCCCGACAGGGGCCTCGGGATCGAGTGGTGATCGCAACCGATGTTCTCGAATCCGTGCCTTCTGCATTCCGGAACGCTCTCGCTCTCGCTCTCTCGTTACGTGACGGTCAGGGTGCCGGACGCCGGACGGGATGGCGACTGGCCTTAAAGGTAGGAGTTTCGGACACCCTCGCGCGAGCTCATGAGGGTGTGAGTTAGATCTCGCGCACCACCATCGTCCCGGCCGCACCCACCATCGCGAGCGCAGCGCCGCGGTGCAGACGTCGCTGGGCCGTGGTGCTTGAGAGCACTCGGCGCACTCGGACGGCAGCCAGGATGAACGAGCCCAGCACGAGCACAAGCACGGTGATCGTCAGGGGCGCGAGGACCGTTGCCCAAGCGACGAGGCTCACGTCGTCCAAGTCGATGACGATCGGCAGCACCGCCAGATAGAAGGCGATCGTTTTGGGGTTGCCGAGCGTGAGCGCCAAGCCCGACAGGGCCGGCCCCGCGAGGCCTCGATGGCCGGGGCCGACGCTCGGGAACTCGTCGGAACCCGCGCTCCAGAAGCGCCACGCGAGCCAGAGCAGGTACAGGATCGAGAACCAGCGAACGACGACGAACACCGAGGAGAACGCGCTCGAGACGACGGCCAAGCCGAACACGGCGAAGGCGAGATAGATCTGATCGCCGACGACCAAGCCGCCGAGCATGGCGAAGGCCGGGGCGGCACCGCTGCCGGCGGCACGGGCGACGAGCGCGGTGACGCCGGGCCCTGGAAGGGCGACCGCGATGCTCAGCGCAGCGACGTAGGCGAGGACTTGAGTGGCGTCGAGCACGAGCAGAACCCCAGGGGCGCGTCAGGCGAGCCTGACTGTATCCGCAAGTCGGGGGGGTAGGGGCTCGGTCTCGGCGGGGCGGGGCGGCGGTCTCCACCAGCTCGCACGTTCACCCCTGAACCCGACACCCTCCTCCCCGCTCCCGTCGATGCAGGCCATTCGAGCGAGACCGTCGGCGGCACGCGCGCTTCGTGCGATGTCCCCGCGGGGACGAGGAAATCGTGCCGATTCCTTGTTCCGCGCGCTCAGGCGAACAGGAACGCGATCCGCCGCCCCGTCTCGGTCAGGCCGATGGCCACGGAGACGGCCAGTACCGCCCCCAGCGCACCGCCACCGATGACCGTCACCCGCCGCGGTCGCCCGTGCCGACCGAGATCGAACAGCGCCAGCGCTCCGAGCAGCAGGGCGAGGCCGCCGCCCATGACGATCGGTTCCGGCAGCTCGCGGATCGGATTGCGCGCGATGCGCGCCAGGGCCGGCGGGATCAGGCTCACCGCGGCGAGATACATGAGGTGGCGGTGCAGTTCGGCACGAGCGCGCTGCGCGACGGCGGTGCAGAAGAACGCGGCGAACGCGACGAGCATGCCGACGTTGCCCCACGCGACCATCGACACGCGCGTGGTGTCGGTCATCTCGATGCCGTGGACGCTCAGCTCCCGCGGCCCGTAGCCGAACGCGACCAGCAACCCGGACAGGGCCACCGGTACGGCCAGCACCGCCCCCGCCACGCCGAGCCGCCGGTGCCAGCTCACGCGGCCGGACGCGACCAGAGTCGTCTGCAGGCAGAACCACCCGAACCACAGGGTCAGCAACACCCCGTGCGCGAACACGTAGGGCGGGAAGGAAGGCATGTCGAAGGCCTCCCGCAGGTAGAAGGTCGGCGCGAACCCGATCGACATGATCGCGAACAGCGCGTAGGAGGCGTAGAGGAAAAAGCGGCTGCGGGCCGAGCGGTCGGTCATCGTGATCGTGGAAGGCAGAGTGGCGGGCGCGGTGCGCGGGGGCGAGCGAGGCGGATGTGGGGCGAGGTGGTCGCACTCTCGTACGTCACGCGGGTAGATCGGGACGTTGGCGACCTCTGACGCTCGGGCGGAGTCCGATCAGCGCGACCACGTACACATGATGATCGAGCCAACTCGCCCCGACATGCCGGGCGAACTCGAGCTGCGCCTCCTGGAGCTCGGGGAATACGTGCACGAAGACGTAGGCGACGGAGATGCCGCCTACGAACGACAGCCAGCGACTGCGCGGCGCGGTGTCGGGAAAGCGGAGCTTGCCGGAGAGAAGGCGTACCAGGACGAGCGTCACGACGACGATGGACTGCAGGCCCGTCACGAGGGGCGGATTTCGGTCGAGGGCGATGGTGGGCGCGCTCCTCTCGCCGATCCCCGCTTTCCCGAGGCGGCGATTCGTTTTGGCAGGGCAGCCTCGCATCCACGGACCCCGGCTCCGCTCGTCGTCGACGTCGCCACCCGAGTCGAGGCGTGGGGCACTGCACCGCTCGCTGCTCTGGATCGAACGAACGTTCTATCTCGTCGATCGCCGTACCCCGCCCGCATGGCAGCATCTTCACGGGGTACGGGCCCGGCTGCCCGGCCACCGGACCGCCCCCTCCCGCAGCTGTTCTGTCGTGCGCCGTTCCCGAGTTCGCGCCGCGCTCGTCGAGCGCTCGAGAACGGGGCAGGGGGCTGCGAGGCAGGCGCGGCGTCGCTAATGTCCGGTTAACGTTCGGGCGATACGGTGCGTGAATCGAGCGTTCGGTCAGACGATGATCGATCGTGGTGATCGACTGTTCCCGGCCACGGCTCGGACAGAAGAGCCAGCCTTGCAGCGGTGCGAGGCGCTGCCGCCGGACCACGATGGCGCCGGCACTCGATTCTTTCCTCGGATCTGGACGCACTGCTGACATGGATTGTCCGACGCTCGGCGAGCGCTTGCTCGGCATCATCCTCGTGCGCGGCGGCGCGACCGGCGCAGGCTCTGGCAGCGGGCTCCGCACGGCGAGCGTGCTCCCCGGGTGCGAGATGGCTCGGTTCGGTTCGAGTCCACGTTCGGTGCGCGCCTCGCGCACGAGCCTGTCGACGGGTACGCTGTCATGATGGACGAACGTCGTCATGTCGCCGTCGTCGATCTCGGGTCGAATTCCGTGCGGCTCGTCGTGTACGATCGTCTGAGTCGCACCCCTTTCCCGCGCTTCAACGAGAAGTTCCTCTGCCGTCTCGGTGCCTCGCTCGACGGTGACGGCAACCTCGGCGATGCGGCCATGGACTGCGCGGTGCACGCGCTCGAGCGCTTCTCGGCCATCACCGCGGAGATGCCGATAGACAGGATCGACCTGCTTGCCACCGAGTCGACCCGCAACGCGTCCAACGGCACGGCGTTCCGGAGACGGCTCGAAAAGGCTTCGGGGCTGGAGGTTCGGGTGCTGAGCGGTGACGACGAGGCAAGGCTTGCCGCGACCGGCGTGCTCGCCAGCTTCCACGAGCCGGAGGGACTGGTGGGCGATCTCGGTGGCGGCAGTCTCGAGATCGCCGTCGTTCGTGACGGCGGTGTCGACGAGCGCCGGATCAGCATGCCGATCGGTGCGCTGCACGTGACCGAGCGCATGGCGCACGAATCCCTGACGGACACACGCCGTTACGTTGACGAGGTACTGGCTCGCGAGCTGCCCCGGGTCGTCGCCGGAGGAAATTTCTACGTCGTCGGTGGCAGCTGGCGCGTTCTCGCGAAGATCCATCTGGCGAACTACCCGCATCAGGTGCCGGTCGTTCACGGCCTGGTGCTCGACCCGAAGACGGTCCGCAAGAGCGCGAAGACCTTGTCGAAGATGCGGGGCGACGAGCCGCGCGCCGTCTCCGGCATACCCGGACGGCGCGTGCTCACGATGCCGGCCGCGGCGCTCGTGCTCGATCGGGTGCTTCGCCATCTCGAGCCCGAACGCGTGCTGTTCTCGAGGGCGGGGGTGCGCGAAGGCTGGCTGTACGAGCTGCTCTCCGAAGAGGAGCGCGCCGAAGATCCGCTGATCGCCGGCTGCCGCCGGCTCGCCGACGAGACCATCCGGGCACCGGGTTTCTCCGCGGCGCTCGAGCGTTGGACCGAGGTGTTGTTCGTCGGCGAGAGCGTTGCTCAACGGCGTCTGCGCATCGCCGCCACGGCGCTCTCCGACATCGTGTGGCGAGAGCACTCGGACGTGCAGGCGAGGCATGCCTACGAGCGGATCCTTCGCTTTCCCCTCGTCGGCCTCTCGCACGCCGAGCGGGTCTTTCTCGCGGTGAGCGTGCACAGCCGCTACGGGGGAAAGCCTGCCAGGCTCGACGCGGCAGCGCAGCTCGACGAGGGCGCGGTGTCCAGGGCGCACGTGCTCGGGAAGGCGATCCTGCTCGGGCATCGTCTCTCGGGAGGCGTGCCGACGATCCTGGATCAGGCGCGCCTGCGGCTCGACAAAGACACGCTGACACTCGAGGTGGACGATGCGGCGCGCCTGCCCGGCAAGGCCGTGCGCAAGCGGCTCCGGCGGCTGGCGAAAGCGCTGGGACAAGGAGAGTCGGCGGTGAGCATACGTCGCTGACGAGAGCCCTCCGCGTGTGCACGCCTTGCGTGCACGCCGCTGGCCGTCCCTTCAGGCCATCCGTGGTCCGCGGGCGTGCGGGTCCTCCTCCTCTCGCCGGTTCCCGAGCGTGAGCCACGACGACCGCACGCCCGCGCTGCGGCCGGGGACGATGCACAAGCAACCCCCACACGGAGGCTCCGGTCCGGAAAGGGCCGAGCGTCGATCCGGCATCCCGGCGCGACGACTGCGATAAGGACGAGAGCGCGCGAGGCAAGCGGCAGATCCTTCTGCTCGCCCGAAACGCGTTCGTCCGGCACGGGCCGACGGCCGCGACCGTCGGTCGAACCCGCCGTCCGCGGCGGTGGGCCCGGGAAATCACGCTGATCGGGCCGCGTGGGAGGGTGTGGCGTTGCGGTGGGCAGGGATCGCTCGGCGAGCGTGGATGCCTCCTGTCTCGAGAAATCGGTGCTCTTGCGTTCGACGCGGTCGCGGACACGGTTGCACGATCTTCAACAGCCGCCTGCACGTGGGCCGTGGTCCGTCGACAATGTCCGGAAGTTCAATGCCGAAGGAGAACATCCATGATCCTGTCCACCTTTCGCCTCGCACCGCTCGGTGCCGCCATCGCCTTGCACGTCGGCGTCGCTCAGGCCCACGACGTCGCCCTCGACGGCCCGATCGAGGTGCCCGACGGTTCGGACGCCTACGTCACCGCGAACGGTGAGGCGGTTCGCACGGGGGAGGGGCACTGCCTGCGTCTCGGCGGCTTCTCCGAGGGGGCGCAGGTCGATGCCTGCGAGGGTATCGAGGAGAGGCTCGTCGAAGCCGAGCCCGAGCCCGAGGCGACACCTGCCCCGCCTCCCGAGCCCGTTGCCACGGTCACCCTCCAGGAGGTGGACGAGCGTGCGTTGTTCGAGTTCGATTCGTCCGAACTGACGCTGCAGGGGCAGGCCGAGATGGCCGAGCTTCTCGCCGAACTCGAGCGCTACGACAACGTCACCGACGTTGCCGTGATCGGGTACACCGACGCGATCGGTACCGAGGAATACAATCAGGATCTGTCGGAGCGACGCGCCGCGGCCGTCGGAGCGCTGCTGGCGGTCGCCTATCCCGAGGCACGGATCGTCATGGAAGGGCGCGGTGAGCAGAACCCGATCGCGACCAACGACACGCCGGAGGGGCGGCAGATGAATCGCCGCGTCGATATCGAGGTGATCGCCGCCGAGACGACGTTCGAGTAGATCACCTTCCGGCCGAGGGCGGGTGGACGTGTCCGGCGAGCGATGGGTCGGCGCCGCCGGAGCGTCGAGACGAACCTGAGGGAACGGCGCGAGTGAGCGAGCGAACATCGAACGAGATCGGTGAGACCGGCAGCGCCATCGAGCGCGATCGGCGAGTTGCGCCTTCGCTGCCCGATCCGCTCGGCAGCGCTCGCTCGGGCGAAGCGCACTGACGATGCGCATACTGCTGATCGAGGACGATCCGATCCTCGGGGACGGTCTCGTCGCCGGACTGGGCCTGTCCGGACACGTCGTCGACTGGCTCGTCGACGGGCGGGATGCGATCAACGCCCTCGCCAACGACCGCTTCTCCGCCGCGGTCCTCGACATCTCGTTGCCCGGGGCGTCGGGATTCGAGGTACTGCGCGCCTGGCGCCGCGATCAGGAGCACCACCTTCCCGTCCTGATCCTGACGGCCCACGCAGGAGATGACAGCTGCATCGCCGCACTCGATGGCGGCGCGGACGACTACCTCGCCAAGCCGCTCGACCTGGGCGTCCTCGAGGCGCGCCTTCGCGCGCTGGTCAGGCGATCGAACGGTCACGCCGACAATGTCCTGCACTGCGGCACGCTCAGCCTGGACCGGGGAACGTGCATTGCCCGGCTCGAACGCGAGCCGCTCGCGCTCTCGACGTACGAGTATCGAGTGCTGGAAACCCTGATCGAGCGCCCCGGTCACATCGTCGCCCGCGAGCGGCTCGAGGCTCACCTGTACGGCTGGAACGACGGCCCGTCGAGCAACTCCCTGCACGTGCTCGTGCACAAGCTCCGGCGCAAGATCGGTGCGTGGCGCATCGAGACCGTTCGCGGCATGGGCTATCGGCTCGTATCGTGAGCGTGCCGTGAGTCTTCTCGGCAGCCTTCACGCTCGAGTGGTGGTCGCGCTGTTGCTGACGCTCGGCGGTCTCTGGGTGAGCGCCCTCGTGCACGCCCGGCACCGCGCGCTCGAGAGCGCCGAACTGGAGGTGGACGCCCGGCTCGAGGCCGCGGCCGTCCAGCTGTTCCGGACGACGCTCGACGCGAATCGCTCCGCAGGTCCGTCGGACGATGTGGTGGCACGCCCTGTCGCGCCGTCGCCACGCGCGATCGAGGATGGAGGAAGGATCGATCGCTCGCGTCTGCCGAGCTTCGAGATCGTCTGGAAGGATGGCCGTCCCTCGCTGAGGTCGGCGGATTTCCCGCGCGACATCGGCGCGACGGCGGAAGGCTTGCAGGAGCGCGAGACGGGCGGACGGACGTGGCGTGTGCTGACGGTCGTGCACCGGACGAGCGAGGCGACCGGACGGTTCGCGCTCGACGACCTCGCGCTCGCCACCGTCGCCTCCGAACGCCGTCGGGACGTGATCGGGCCGCTGCTGTGGATCCTGCCGTTGCTCGCCGCCGCCGCGCTCGGGTCGATCTGGTACGGTCTCGCCCCGCTGAGAGGTCTCGAGCGATCGCTGGAGGCTCAGGACCCGATCGACCTCGGGCTGACCGGCGTGCGTACGAAACGGCTGCCGTCCGAGCTGCGCAGACTGACGCTCGTGATCGATCGGCTCCTGTCCCGGCTGCGCGACGTCCTCGACAGACAGCGCACCTTCACCTCGGCGGCGGCTCACGAACTGCGCACGCCCCTGGCCGGCTGCCGCATCCAGCTTCAAGTGGCCGAACGGAGCCGGGACGTTTCGGTACGTGCACACGCTCTCGCTCAGGCACGGCGCTCGCTCGACAGGATGGACCGCCTGGTCGATCAGCTGCTCGACCTCGCCCGCATCGATGTGGGAATCGCGGAAGTGTCGATGCGACGCGTCGACATCGCCGCGCTGATCGCGAGCGAGATCGCCCTGCACGAGCGATCGGCCGCCTCCGCGGGCGTCACGCTCAGCTCGCGCGAAGGATTGCCCGACGCATCCGTCCTCGGCAACGCCACGCTGCTGAAGTCCATGGTGGGCAACCTGATCGACAACGCGGTCAAGTTCTCGTCCCGGCAGGCGGTCGTCGACATCACGCTCGAGGGTGGAGAAGGGCAGGTGTCGATTCGCGTGCGCGATAGCGGGCCCGGTGTGCCGGCAGCCGAGCGCGAACGTGCGTTCGACCCGTTTCATCGGGACAACGAGAGCGGCCGACCCGGCAGCGGGCTCGGTCTGACCACGGTGCGTGCGATTGCCAGAGCACATGGCGGTGATGCCCGACTGGACGCGCCGCCGGCAGGGGGCACCGAGGCCGTCGTCACCTTGCCGAGCGCGAAGCCTTCCCGTGCGGATCGATAATCGTGATTCGTCCACCCTCCCGATTGTGCTCTGCGGCGCCGATTCGCTGTCGATGCTCGCGAACGAGTGTCACGATGAGCGAAAGCTGATCGAAAGAACGTGTGTTCGCTGTCGCGATCGCTCAGGCTCCCGGCCATCGATTTCGACAAGATCGCCGAGGACACCGCGGCCGACAGGACAGCCAGGACGGGCACCGAGCACATCACCGCGAATCGTGTCGAGACGGTACGCGTTCGACCTTCCAGACGCAGGAGCACCAGCCGTGAGCGCCGATCCGACCCCGTTCGAGACCGCACGCTCGCGCCTGCGGACATACGAGGCACGTGAGCTCAGTCTGTTCGGCGCGGGTACCGAGGCGCTGACCGGAGGCGTCGGTCGCAGCCTCGGACGTTTGATCGGACCACACCGCCTGAAACGTGCACTCGAATCGGCCGACGAGGCGGCAGCCATCCTCGTCGGCTCGGGAGAACACGACACGGATGACCTCGATGCCTGCGACCGGGCGGCCCGCCGTGTTCAGGCCCTCGCGCAGACCAGCAGTGCCACGACGGGCCTGACGGCCGGTGCATTCGGTGCTGCCGGCATGACGGCGGACTTCGTCGCCACGCTGACCCTGGCGGCACGCACGGTTCGCGCAACCGCGGTTTGCTACGGGTTCAACGACGGCGACACTCGGGAAGCGCGGATCTTTCGCCTGCTGGTGCTCGAAGCGGCGACGGTCATGGACGCGTCGGGCCGGGACGACGTGCTTGCCCGCCTGAGGGCCATGGCCCTGTCGCTCGAAACGCCCGAGGTGCCGCTTCGGCCTGACGATGTCGACTGGATCGGTGAGAAGGCCGCCGATCGCGTTGCGCGCCAGATCACGTTCGCGCTGGCGGGGCGGAGTATCAGCCGCTGGGTACCGCTCGCAGGCGGGTTGTTCGGAGCCGTCGTGAACGCGAGCTTTCAGAGCGATGTCGGGCGGGCCGCTCGCTATGCCAATCGTCTGCGCTGGCTCGGGGCGCGCGAAGGATATCGATTGGCGGGGCCGGACACGGCGTAGCGTGGACTGAGGCCCGCGTGGCGTGCGCGCCTTCGAACCCGGAAGACGGGGTCGAGCTTGCCACGGACGGTCGGCTTCGCCTGACGCTCGCCTCGAAGCGCTTCCTGTGACGACAACCTGAACCTCATCTCAAAGGCTTGCCGGTTCGATAGAAAAACTTTTATCCCGCGCACTTTGCTGCCGCCATCTTCGTTGACCTGAGACATCAGACCTCAGATTCCCGTGGCTGCCGAACGGTGACCGATGAAGGCGAAAAACGCTGCCACCATGCCTCGATTGCCGACCGGGCGGCGCGGAGGAACGGGCGACCCTCTGCTCGCCGAGCAGAGACGCCTCGAGCGACGTGGCCGAATGCGCTGGTTCCATTGGCTTGTCCTTACCCTCTCCGGTGCGCTCACGTTGCTCGCCTGGTACTACTCGAGGTCCGCTCTCGACGCGCAGACCGAGCAGCGCTTCCAGGGTTACGCCGGGCAAGCGATAGGGTTGTTCACCGAGAAGCTGCACACTCACGCCGATCTGCTCCGCGCCAGCGCCGGTCTGCTCGAAGCCAGCGAGAGCGTGAGCCTCGAGGAGTGGCGTCGTTACGCGAATGTGCTGTCGCTGCCCGAACAGTACCCGGCCATCAACGGTCTCGGTGTGGTCTACCGGGTGCCGAGAGCGAGCGCCGCTGACTTCACGATCGAGCAGCGAGCCATGCGCCCCGGCTTCGATCTCTTTCCCGCGCACGACGAGCCGCTGCACCTGCCGTTGTCGCTCGTCGCCCCGAGACAGCTGGAGGAGCGCGTGATCGGCTTCGATCTCGCGCACGATCCGGTCCGGCGCGAGGCGGTCACGGAGGCGATGCAGAGCGGTGAAGTACGGATCACCGCTCCTCTCGAACTGGCCGATCTTGACGATCTCGGTGTCCTCATGGTCGCGCCCTTTCACGAGAGCGCGGACTTCGGGAGGCGTGGTGGTGTCGTCGTGGCGTCGATGGGCCCCGCGGAACTCGCTTACGGCACGCTCGCCCCCGCGCTGCGACAGGTCGCCATTCGTGTCAGCGACGGCGCCGAGTCGCTCCACGACGAACACGCGAACCTGCCGGCCACCGAGAGCGGGCCGCGGCATGTTCTCTCGCGCCGAGTTCCCCTCTACGGACGCGCATGGGATTTCGACATACACAGCACGTCGGCCTTTCACGAGTCGAGCGGGAGCCTGGTGCCGACGTTGATCCTCGTCGGTGGGATCGTCCTCGAGGGGATGCTCCTGGTGCTGTTCATGACGCTCTCGCGTGCCAACCGCCACGCTCTCTCCTTCGCCGAGCGGATGGCGGCGAACGCGTGCGAGAAGAGCGAGGCGCTCGAGCGCAGCAACGAGGCGCTCGCGGCGAGCAATCGCGAGCTCGCGTCCAGCAACGACACGCTCGATGCGTTCGCCTGTGTCGTCTCGCACGACCTGAAGGCGCCGCTGTTGAACATCGGTAACCTGGTCGGGTTCGTCGAGGAGGACCTGGAGGGCCGTCTGGACGTCGAGGGGGACGATGCCGAGATCGTCAACAACCTCAGACAGGTGAGCCGGCAGGCAGAGCGCGCGTGTGCGCTGATCGGCGGCGTGCTCGCCTACTCGCGAGTCGACGGACAGACCGAGGCGGTGGTATCGGTCGACGCCGGCAGCCTGGTTCGGGAGATCGCGGAGACTCTCGGTGTCGACGACGGAAGGCTGCGCGTCGAAGGCGAGCTGCCGGTGATCGACACCTGCCGCACGAGACTCGATCAGGTGCTGACGAACCTGATCGGCAATGCCTTCAAGTACCACCACGACCCGGCAAGGGCGAGCGTGCGCG
>JAULKR010064438.1:0-11300 GCA_032356305.1 Prasiola linearis | reverse complement strand
CCTTGTGGCGTCATTTTTTGGTAACTGGTTCGGCTATCAGTCACAGATGGCGAACAACTCCATGTTTGGAGACTCAAATATCTCAGAATTCTCGAAGCGTGAGTTTGAAAGACAACTCAAGCTCTTTCAATCCAATGCCCCTTTGTCAGCTTTAATCAGCGACGAAAATGGTTACGGCGTTTTTGACTCCCCGGTGTTCGCCTTGAATACCTTTAAGGAAAGCTCTGCGGAAGAGGGTATGGAAGATACAAACGTCGTTCAACGTGGACTTTACGTCATGTCGATCCTATTATGTATGGAGCCTCCAGGTGGTGATTTATCCCCTGCATTGGAAGAAACGATAAATGCGATTCAAGACTCTGCTAACTTTCCGATAAACGGTAACAATATCGAAAAAGCAGCCTTCCATCGGCAGGCGAAAACCTGCCAAGGTTGCCATCAGTACATTGATAACTTGGCAATTGGCGTCGAGCCCATAGGTCCATTTGGAGAAATTCGGCAACTCTACCCTAATGGCTCGCCTATAAATATTTCGATCGATCCAGTCACGAGCGTCCCCTACACCCTCGCTGGAACTGAGTACTCCACCACGAAGGAGTACTCGGAGGTACTAGCACACACGGTTGACCTGAAATCTTGTTTTACAAAGCGGCTTCATAAGCGCGTAGTCGCGAATATTGGCGATAAATTTAAGCCCTGTCTGATGACAGAGCTTTTTAATGAAAATGATGGCGAAGTCGGAATGAAAGATCTTCTGAAGAAATTTATTCGCTCAGGGATAATCAATAAGCAAAAAAGGCCCAACTATGATGCCGCCAACTAGGGAGTATTTATGAGCTCGAAGCATGATCAAAGTCGTAGGATATTTTTAGCCCATATGGCTACCCAGCTGGGTCTATTCTCTGCCGCTGGTCTCTTCCAATCGAAAGTTTTTGCACAAGCGACCACACCAAAGAAGAATGTGATTTTTGTCTTTTTTAACCATGGAGCAAATATACCATTCGGTGACAAAGAACGCCTCTTCCACCAAGGTGGCTTTCATTTTGGGAATGGTTCTAATATAGCCAACATGAGCAGTATAGCGGGTGAATCTCTTTTTGTTCGGGGAGTGAACAATATCTTCACTAATAATGAAGGACACAACCCCAACCAATATGCTGCTTTTACTGGTGCCCGTTTCAACCAAGGTGATACAAGTTTAGATATCGTAGCCGGTCGAGAGTTGATGAGAATGCACGGGGCAAAGGTTTCCAACTTAAATCTGGCTTTCAATATGCATCAAGGTGATAAAAGAGATCATGGACCCAAAGAGGCTATTTGGAGAACAACCTCTTTTTCAAAGGGTGACCCTGTGTTCCCAGAAATTAGTGTGGATTCAACCTTCAAGCGAATGATTGCTGCCACGAATTGCACTCCAGGTAGTAATCCAACTGACCCTGCTGAGATCCAAAGACTCATTGGCAGCATTGAGCGAGAGAATCGAAAGCTAAATTTTGTGCAGGAAAACCTCAAGCACTTTCGTAGCGCCTATTTGATGCCGAAAGGCGAGATGGAAAAGGTGGAGTCTCAAGTCGCAACGAAGATCGATACGAATCAAGACACTTTGCAGAAAATTAGTTCTGGAGAGGGTCCTGGTGTCGATCAAAGCTGTGAAAATCTCTCCAACCCTAAAGACTCCTACGCCTTTAACGATGCCATCCGGCCTGACAGAGATCAGGGTATAAGGCTCGAATCCCCTCAAAATTTTAATAATAAGTCTTTAGCATTTTTTGATGTGATGGTTTCAGCACTAAAGCTAAACTACACTCGGAGTATTCTTTACCACACCAACATTTGGAACCAGGATCATCACGGGGTCGGCGGCCACGACCCCATCAATAATCCGGTTATGGTCGGTTACTTGAGCGAACTCTCAAGAACCTTGAATGGTCTCTTTGTAAAGCTTAAGGCCGCTGGTATTTATGAAGAGACAATGATTGTAGTCACAGGAGAATTTGCTCAGCAGAATAAACTAAATAGCAAGTCTCCAGATCATAGAGGCGACAATATTCCTTGGCTCATTGTAAATTCGGGCAAGACTGGAGAGGTCAATCTATCAAGGCCTATTCATCCAGGTGATGTTCACTGTAATATATTGAATCGACTCGGCATTCCAACCAATACATTCGGAACAGTTCAGACCCAGTTAAATCGAGTCGGTGATTTCTCGAACAAGTTTTTAGTCTAAA
Source organism: Prasiola linearis (assembly GCA_032356305.1). NCBI lineage: Eukaryota > Viridiplantae > Chlorophyta > Trebouxiophyceae > Prasiolales > Prasiolaceae > Prasiola > Prasiola linearis. The sequence continues at coordinate 9,072 of JAULKR010064438.1, read as the reverse complement.
TTGAGGTTGAGTAGACTACCTTGTGCGGACCGAAAACTTAGGCATCGCACAAGACTTTTCACCGTTGCCAGAGTCCAGAATGAATCTCATGTAGATCTCTTTCTGAAGCATTTGCGGCTCAAAATCTCCGATTGTTGATGCCAGAACCCCCGGCCTCATCACGTCACTCAAAATCTTAACTGACTCCCATGAGTCTCCATCCCAGAAAGAAAAGGTTTCACCATCAGAACTGATTTGCAGTCCTACGCAATCCGGAAATGTTTGCGAAAATCCAAAAAACTTTTTAAATTTAAGCTCTTTGCGCCAAGTCACCGCTTGAGGTCCCGATACAAGAACTGTTGCTTGAGATGGGTTGAGGGTAAATTCTGTGATTTGCGGAGTACAGGCTATATCACTTTCGCACGCAATATTTGACTTCGAAGAAAGCTCGATTTCGTATTGTAGATATCCAGTCTGAGGCTTATCTATATTTCTAAGATTTGAAAACTTGTTCACAAAAAGTCCATTTTCGAGACTCTGAGGAGGCACAAGGACTTCATCGTCTTTACAGAGACTCGAGTCTAGATCGGAATAATTTCTGTCACAGAAAAAATTGATGAGGTCGACGTCCCGGTTAAGTATTTCACCATAGTAAGTCGAATGATCTCCTCCAGGACCTGAGAGTCTTGAACGCTTAAGGTCCTCACTATCTTTTGCATTCAAAAGCCCGTCCCCGTCGCAATCATCCAAGAGCCCGGATGCCGCCGCTACTTCGCACTTGCACTCCGAATCTACACAGTTTTTAACTCTGATTTCAGTCTGGTTTCCGAAGCGACGAAAGAGTTCAACAATTTCAGTTGGATTTAAGGCTCGCTCCCAAATATTAAATTCATCAATCTCTCCATCAAAAAAATTTGCTGTTCCCTCAGCATAGCTCCCCAGATTGAGGTTGTTGCCTATTGCATTCGAGAAAGTGACTCCCAAAAACTCTTCTGCCAGAGAGCCGTTAACAAAAATCTCTACTTTTCCATCAGGCTTCCAGCTCACGGTATAGTTATACCACTCACCAAGCTTAACCTCACCGAGATCAGCCTCGGGCTGATCATCGATGTTTGCATAAAGGCGGTCGGAATCTAATCCTAGGTAGAGTCTGTCACCGCTTCCGTTTTGAACATTACCAATCACGTATGATTTTCCATTGGCCGTATTTGGTTTGAACCATACTGAAATCGTTCCTTCGGTTGGAGAAATTAGATCGTCCGGCAAATTTAAGTAGCCAGTCGATCCATCAAGACTCGTCGACCTCCCAAGCACACCGTTTCTATTTTCAGTTACGTTACCCACAGCTTCAATATTACGGGGGATGGATCCATAGCTAGAGAAATGTTCAGAAATGGAGCGATCTATAGTCAGTTCTTCGAACCCCCAAGAATGGGAAAGTTGGTTTTGTAGAGTACCAAGAGCTTCGGGATAGGCTTCAGACGAATCACGCCCACCACCACTTATCGTAAGGCCTTTCCCAAATGGAAGCGACGTGGACATCCTAATGCCCGGTTCGAATTTATTGCCTGGGCCCAGCTTTATGATTTTAGAGTTATAAACTTTAGAGTAGGCCTTGGTCTGAGCTCTATACAATTTATGAATTTCGCTCTCCGTCAGCAGTTCGTTCCAAAGTGCCACGTCATCGACGGCTCCGTCCAAAAACTCTTGAGACGATGACCTGGCACCTATAATCAAAGGCTGGCCGCTGCTCACGAGTTGGTAGGGCAAAGGGCTCGCAGCCTCTAGTAGGCCATCTATATATAGTTTAATGCTGTCCTGGCCAGCAACAATCGCTACATGGTACCATCGTCTGAATTCAAGCCGAGAGACCGTTGTGAATGCATTCGTCGCTCCTCTATCAAAAAATCGAAGCCGATAACCCGAGTTTAGAGGCAACGTCTTTAACCTGAAGTTCGAGTTTCCTCCCTTTGAAACAATATTGCCTAGATCACTGACGGATTCCAATCGGATCCAACTGGAAAAAGTAAATTGAGTCAGCTCAAGGGAATCTGTCGAAGGAACTTCAAAATAATCTCCGACTCCGTCGAAGATTGCAGCCCCTGATCCGACTTTCGCCAGACTCCTATCTATTTGCCCGTCTCCTTCGAATAGGCCATTATTATTTAAAGCTGATGCGTCACTACCATCGTTTTCAAATTCCCAGTAGCCGACTAACGCATCAGATCGATCCGGGAGGATTTCAGTGACTCTCTTCCACCGCATTGCTTGCGTTTGAAATAACTCTTTTACCTCTTCATCAGTAAATCCACGTCCCCAAATACCGAGTTCATCTAGAAAGCCATGGAAAAATGTTGGGGAGCTCCCACCCACGAAGCCGTGGCCTCCAAATTGAAGAGTTGCGCTTGAGATGTCTGTAGTAAAAATCTTGCCTGAGACACTTCTCGATCCTGAAAGCTTCCCATTTACGAACAACTTCAGGACTGAGCCATCGTAAGTTCCCAAGATCTGCACCCAGCTGCCAATTGGAGCAGCGAGATCGCTTGTCAGAGAGTGGAGTTGCAAATCTTCAGTGCGGAGGGCCAATCGAAACTTTTGATCCGACGAGTCGTCTAATCCCAGCCGAAAACTCAATAGCCCATCGGAGCCACGGTCAGCCTTCGAAATAAAAGAGACTAAATTAGTCTTTGATTCAAGGTAAACCCAAACTGAGACAGAGATACTATTTGCAGCTTTTAGTGATGACTCGTTTTCCACTTCTAAACAACCTGAAGATCCGTTCAAACGCAGAGCGCCTTCGCCGAGATGCGCTCTTGTTTCAATCGTCACCCCGCCTCTCGGTACACTTCGAGAGTTGATTTCACCAAAAACAGAGTCGAAATGCTGATTGAAGCTCCAATAACCGAGAACAGATTTCATCAAAAACTGTGGTGAATCCGTTGAAAGATCGTATCCAGTTCGCAATGGAATACCTATACTCCCACCGAGTGAATCTAACTTTAAGTTAGCCCCGCTGCTAAGATCTACTCCTGCTGTTTCAATGCCTTCGGGAGTAACTTTAAGAGACTCCTTGTCGTATAAAAATTCTTCCGAGTTAGTAAAATTGGCTTCCGTGGTTACGCTGGTCAAATCCTCAATCTCAACGGAAACATTGCAGCCACAAATGATGATTGCGCTGACAAGAAATAGTGCTAGTTTCGAGAATAAACCTGACCTAAAAATCACTATTCTCTATCGGCACAGGATGCAAATATCCTGAGCCTGTCCCGACTTTATAACTGTTACGACTTTTGTCTACTATATCTTCTAGCAGTCCTATCTCAAGGCTCATACGGCGACCAGTTTGTCGGTAAAGGTCCATTCAGGTCAACTTCATGATAGAAATAATAATCCGTTGGAACATCATAAATGCTTCCGACTGAGCTCGATTGGATATAGCCTGTCTGCAGCTTTAGAGTTCCAACTGTAGAGTCGATAACCCAAGCCTGACTCTCATTGACATCTGCAATGTCATCTTGCGGAGCTCCCGAGTACTCGCTTTTGAAACGCAATACAGCCGATGTCTTGTGGGCCGTACTATTCTGATCTTGAGGTGTGCCGGTCAATCGTCCTGAGCCGTATGCTCGAATTTTATATTCAATACCAAACGAATGACCGGTGTAGTTCAAACCATCTTCACCCGCGTACGCCACGTCCGACTCAATCGTCACAAGCCTTGCAAAACCGCCGGCTAAATTGCCGTAAGTCGCCAAGACGTCCGGACTAGTCGTGTAGCCTGTAAGACAACCTTTAACCCATAGGGTTTGGTTGGGATCCTGAGCCATCGTTTCGTTTTTACCAACGAGCCCCCAGCCAATTAAGCTCAAATTTTCCAAGGTTACGACTCCGTTACGGTTCGCATCTAAAGTCGTATTGGAGCTTTTCATAACCACGATATCATCATCCGGAGCGATAGATCGAGGAGTCTTGACCGTAATATTGCCACCGGACAAATAGCTGCCCTCATTGCTACCTAAAAGAGCTGCCATAGAAGCATGGACGGTCAAGGGCAGAGGATTCCCGAAACTATCCCTTCCCTTCAAATCAATCACAAAGGAAATATCAGCCAGCGTGGCTGTATACGTTCCATCAGCATTGTCTACCCAGGTCACCCCAGACGGATCGTAACCGTTGATCAATAGAGTCTTCTCTCGTCCAGCTCCCGAGATTGCAAAGTTCTTGTCGTAAGGGAGTATCCCCACCCCCACTACCGTTGGTGTGACATTATCACCGAAGAAGCGTCCCTCTGAAATATAAATTGAAACGTTCTTCTGCGCTGGGACGAGCATTGACGATCGCGTGAAGGCCTCACTGACAGTCTTTAAAGCCTCATCCTCACTAGTACCGAGGAAGGAGTCGTCGCCGTCAAATGACACGAAGATTGAACTCTTTTCGCCTAAATTGTCAAAAGGACTACTCATCCCAAAATTAGGTATCGTATCGATAATCTTGAAACTTGATGGGGTAGAGAAACTTGTCAATCCGGGATTAGCAAACACTATTGGATCTACAGGTATTTCGGCATCAGGAGATGGCGCTGTATTTGATGGCGGACTTAAGTTACCAGCTGGTTTCGAACAGCTAAGAGCTAGTATCAAAATCGGTAAGCCGAGACTGAATTTAAAGGCTGAATGAAGCATACAACCTTCTTATCGGTATTTTATTCCCATCTCTGGAGGGCTATTTATTGGTATTTGACCTCAATTGAAAATGTACCATCCCCCTCGAGGAGACCCTTAGAAATTGTAAGGAGCCCCCCATTAACAGCATAATCCTGCCCGTTCACTTTCTCTCCATTTATTAAAACTTCAACGATCGAGCTATTATTCACTCCCTCACCGAGATCAAACACAGATTGCGCCTGGAGAACGATCTGCTCAGCTAGCAAGTCGAAGTGATCGTCCCAATTTGTGTCACAGATATCGAATATTTGACCATCTGTTCGCTCAGCCAGACTTTTATACTCAGCTCCAATCTGACCTCTACAATCCGGTGTCAAATCATTGCCTAAGGATATAAATGAGTGGCTCACAAATGTTTGATTCGGGAACACTCTCTTGAACGCATTTTCAAAGTCTTCAGCGTTCGCATTGTCGTTTCCACCACCATCTTTAGGATTATCATCAGAAACGAAGACGAAAGCCTTCTGGGACCTTGGTCGAAAGAAATTCGCGCTAGAGCCTTGCAGCACATCGATGGTTTTGTTGAAGGTATTGTTCGTACGGACTACTTCATTTATTTGAACGAACTGTTGAGAATCAAGCCCAGAAGGCAAAGTGATCGATGTCTCTCTTTCTCCGACCTGTGACAAAAGAGCCATCTTGAGGTCCGTTCGGCTTTTGACAGTTTCGATGAATTTTTGAAGATTCCTTCGAACCAAAGCAGCCTCAGACTTCATGGAACTTGAGTTATCAAATACCCAAACGAGATCGACTGCGGCAAGTCTTTGGTTAGATGTCTCGAATGAGGCCACCTTGAGATCGTCACCGAAGCCTTCCTCTAGTAATGATGCTTCGGTTCCCCCGAACTCCTTACTACTACTACAGTTTTGAAAGAGTAGAATCACTGGTAATAAAATAGATATGGCTAAAAAAATCTTCACTCGTTCCCCCCGGAAAGTTATCCCTTGGTATTGATCTTACTATAATTAAGACAGAATCTCCAAGATATCGGCCGTTGAGTCGCGGAGTGAAACAGTTCAGTGAGAATAGTCGGTCAGAGTCTCAATTTGAGGCTAAGGACTACACCAATTTTTCAATTCTCAGACAATGTACTTTTAGGGGATTTGAAATGAAGCCGCCAGCACGAAGACCTAGCTTAGGCCTTCGAAGTCCCGCTCCGATGCAAACATGTGAACTACGTTCATCTATTAGAGAGTGCCTGCGACCGGGCAGTACTATTTTTGGGAACACGACGCCGGCTAGCCTGCATTGAGTAGCGCTATAACCGAACCGTCAGAATAGCGCAAAAATTTGACTTAAGTTTCGTTCGAAGTTTAGATAGCCGACTCGCAACCGCAAAGCCTGCTTGTCAGCTATCAGTTTACCGCTAATTTTTTCTACTGGATGCCAGTAGTCACAAGCCAGGAGGCCACTCTGTCAGTCGCGCTATCTTGGTTTGCAGTTGTGTCGAAGGCATTAGTCACTACCGAAGCGGCAATTTTGTTCTCAAGACCTATCCAAACACGAGCGTAGTTCGCGCCAATGTTTCCCGAATGAGTCAAAGCTGTACCGCCAGCCCACGTCCGCGATACTCGTCCCCATCCTCCGTAGGTATAGGTTTAACCCGGATAAGGTGCATGAAGCTTCGTATAGGTGGCCGCCGTCACAGCATTCGACAAACCATGGAAGCCATCGATTTGGGCCTGCATATATCGATCAAGATCGATTTGCGGGCAAGCAACCCCTCCTCCAGGGTATCGCATGGGGCTGTACTCCGCTATTTGCTCGCTGGGTGTACGTTCGGTTAAAACGCCCTTGACCAGACGATGACCTTCCATGTTGACCTGAGGGTCATTTACGAATGTGCATCTACCCATATTTAATGGTGTGAAAAGGTGCTGTACGATTAGATCCTCCCAAGCCGTGCCCGTCAACTTCTCAAGAATAGCGGCCACTAGCATGTAGCCTTGATTGCTATACAGATATACTGATCCTGGGATTTCATCGGGAGGCTGCGAAAAAGCATGCGCTGCGAGAGCCGCTCGCGCTACCATTCTATTAGGTATCGCAACACCGAACCGGTTGGGATCCCCAAAATTTACAGGATTTCTTGATAAACCACTTCGATGGGCGAGTAACATTTCTACAGTCACGTCTACGAAATCTGGATCGACGGTAAAATCTCCGCCGAAAACATCGTCGATTGTAGTTGTCCAATTGAGCGTTCCCAGCTCGATCAGTCGTAAGCGCCCCATAAAGCCTTTTTGAAATCAAACCCTAATGCCCCTTAATCTGAAGCCTCCAAATCACAAGGAGGAATGGATGAGTATAAACGAGTGGAAGCGAAAACACTGGCAAGCCCACGTATCCAAAGGCTCAAAGCACCCGAAAGGAATCACGGCGTACTGCCGGGACGAGAATTTATCGAAATCGACATTTCAGTACTGGAACCGGAGGCTGAAAGAGCAGCCAGCTCGCGCTGTGGCGAAAAAGGCCTTCGTACCGGTATCAGTATCTGAAGTCGAAAAGTCTTTGCCCGATCCAGAGTGGTTAGCGAGGTTCGTAGGAGAATTCCTGAGAGGTGCCAGTTGAGGGATGTGAAATCGTTCACTTCGGTATTTATCCACAGGGAGCCTGTGGATATGAGGCGTGGGATCAATGGACTTAGCGAAATCGTACAGTTGGCGGAGATGGGTCCAATCAAAGGGAATTGCCTTTTTGTATTCTGTGGAAAAAGAAAAGATAGCATCAAGCTGTTGTATTTTGACAAAAGCGGCTTCGCGCTGTGGCAGAAGAAGCTTGAGGAGAATAGGTTCATCTGGCCTCGTAAGCTCGAAGAGGATGTGGTTGAGCTGAGTTCGGAGCAGATGTCGTGGCTCTTGGAGGGTTATGACGTTTGGAAGATGCGTCCTTTTGCAGAGCTGCAAATTGAAACAGTTTGTTGATTTTATGGGGGACTTCTCTAAGAATCGTTTTCGATGTTACAGACGAAGTCTCTTTTTTCAGAAAACGAATTTCTTAAGGTAGAGCTTGCAAGTCTTCAAAGCCAAGTGAGCCTACGCGATGAGAAAGTTAAGTTTTTAAAAGAAGAGAATACTTATCTTCTAGAGATGTTCGAAGAATTTAAGCGTCAGCAGTTCGGCAAGAAGTCAGAGCGTTGGCAAAGCGAAGAGCAGATGCTGTTCAATGAAGTTGAATTGGAGTCTAAAAAGCCGGATGACGAGTCGGAAGACGAAGAAACCGTTGAGGTCAAAGCCCACAAGAAAAAGAAGAAGCGTGGGAAACGAAGTCCACTCCCTGAGCACTTAGAGCGGAAAGTTGTAACAGTGGAGCTCCCGGAAGCGGAGCGTTTTACAGAAGACGGAATCCCGCTAAAAGTAATCGGCCATGAGATCTCAGAGAAGATGGACTATCAGCCCGCCAAAACCATCGTCATCCAATACCGGCGTGCGAAATACGGTGTTGATAGCGGAGATTACGAAAAGACAGCGCCACCAGTGCCTTCGATCATCCCAAAAGGAATCGCAACGCCGGGCTTACTTGCAGCGATAGCGGTATCGAAATTTGCCGATGGTCTACCGCTTTACAGGCAAGAAGAGATTTTTGAGCGCCACGAAATTGATTTATCAAGAACAACGATGGCCAGGTGGATGGTGAGGTCGGCAGAGGCAATTCGCCCAATCATTAATGTTTTATCAGATCGGTTGAGAGAGTTAACATATGTCTCTTGTGATGAAACCCGCCTCCAGGTGTTAAAAGAAAAAGGGCGAACGGCTGAGAGTCAGTCGTGGATGTGGGTTCTAAGCACTCCGTTTGGAGAAAAAAGGATCGTTCTTTTTGACTACAGGACATCGAGGTCCGGGGATGTTCCAGTAGAAATCCTTGATGGTTTTAAGGGGTATCTCCAGGTTGATGGCTACCGTGGTTACAATCAGATTTCAAAACAAGAAGACGTCATAAGGGTCGGCTGTAATATGCACGGGCGGCGCTATTTTGAAAAAGCCTATAAATCGGGAGCGAAATCCGGCAAGACCCTGGCTGATGAGGCAATGAGGTTCTACAAGCAACTTTTTGATATTGAAACCGAGCTTCGCGGGCAACCGCCGGACGAGAGGTAATGGGTCAGACTTGAAAAGGTTGATCCGATCTGGAAAGAATTTAAAGCTTGGGCTGACAAGAACAAAGACAAGGTTCCCAAGACCAGTAAGATCGGAAAGGCCCTAGGGTATTTCGTATCTGAATATAAATATCTGATCGGGTATCTGGCGGATGGTCGTCTGGAAATCGATTCGGGCTTCGTCGAAAGATGCATACGAAAATTTGCGATCGGGCGAAACAATTGGATGTTCTCAGATAGTGAAGCTGGGGCGGAGTCCAGTGCGCTACTCTACAG
>JAULKR010064437.1:0-38091 GCA_032356305.1 Prasiola linearis | reverse complement strand
CAAACTCAGGATTTGAAATTTACGCTAGTTCGTGAATCGTACCAAACAGCATTAGAATATGCTTACTTGAAGGGTACACAAACAGATACTTCTAAATTATTAGAAAGTAATCCTATTTCAACAATAGCGGGTTCCAACGTTGTTACCGTAAATTATAAGGGACACGGTTGTAAGGCGGGTGATACAATAACACTAAGTGGAGCGTTGAGTGATGCAGGTATTACAAATACGCAATTAAACAAAACTCACGTAGTTAGCGAAGTTGTAGATTTTGACAATATTAAAATTACACTCGACGCAACTGCTCAATCTACTATTGATTTTGGCGGGTTTAGCGTTGTTGGTTCTGGCGGCGTGTTGATGAACCTAGTAAATATAAACGTAAACTATACTGAATTTGATACCAGTAAGGCGACTTTCCAATTTAGGTATAAACTTCAAGGTTCTAGGACTATGAGTAGCTGGATAGATTTCACGCCAGCTACTGATGTGTTGTTACCTGAAGAGGGTTCTTTTAGATCACCTGAAGATATTGAAGTCAGGGTTGGGTTTAATTCAGACGGTACTCTTAGCCCGCAAGTTGATGAATTTGGGTTTTGTGTTACGATGACTTCATTTAGGTTATCAGAAACTGATGAATTGTTTAATTACATTAGTAAACCGATTTCATTAGAGAATCCAAGCACTAGTGGTAAGTTTTATATTGGTTCATTGTTGCCAAACGGCAGTAACATGAAACTCTACATTAAAACTGATGAGGCCAATGACTGGGAGGAGGTTTCACCTGAAACTCCAATCACGAATACGACTACGACTTTCACTGAATCTAGCTATAGCTTAGGCGAACGAGATTCATTTGGTTCATTTAGGATTAAAGTTGCTCTAACGGGTTCTCGCGTTAATCCACCAATATTGCGTGACATACGCGGTGTTGTACTAGCTTAATAGGAGAGGGGGAGTTACAGCTCCCCTAAACACATATTATGAGTCAAACAACCAAACCATTACGGGTAGACACGCACCCAAATCTATTCCGCCAAGGTTCTACCCAAGGCGTTTTAGAAAATCGTGATAAATCTGGATATAAAGCGTTTATCAATGCTAGGGACTCAGCTAAGAAATTAAACGACGTAACTGATAGGTTAAACCGCCTTGAAAATATTTTAACAAATGCGCTCGGCATCCCTAAGGAAATGTTATAATGGCTACGATAACCACAAAAGAAGAATTTAAATCTTATTGTTTGCGTATGTTAGGTGAACCAGTAATACAGGTTAACCTAGACCCAGCGCAAATTGATGATGCAATTGATGATGCAATATTACAATTTACTGAATATCACCGTGACGGGTATGAAGAATATTTCTATGTTTACAAGCTACCCGAAGACGTTGACCCAGCGAGTCGTGAAATTATCATTCCAGAGGATTTGCAAATAGATGATGTCATAGAAGTCATTCCTGCTGGTTCGCCTATAGGTGGAAGGTTCGATACATATGCTTGGCAAGCGGGCGCAGCCATCACATCACCTGAAAACGGGGGTTGGGCTACTAGCTCATTGCAAGATTTCGTTAGCATGCAACAACGCCTGAAATCTTTAGATACTGTTTTGGGTGAAGAGTTTGTTATTAAACACAACAAATATCAAAGGAAAATAACCCTTAAATTCACAGCATATCCTGGTGAAACATATGCGTTCAGAGCCTATAAGCGTAATGACCCGAATGTTACTGGGAATGAAGATGCGTGGAATGACCCTTGGTTGAAGTCGTACGCCATAGCAATGATAGGAAAAAGATGGGGTAATGTGTTATCAAAGGTTAGCGGTGTAAGATTAGTAGGTGGTGTTGAAATAAACGGTGCTGAGATACTCCAGAATGCATTAGCTGAAATTGAAAAATTAGATGAACAAGTTCGTAGTGAACACCAACTCCCTCCAGAAATCTTCATAGGCTAAAAGATAAAGGGGCGTTGACCCCTTTTTCAACTAAATACCTTTAATATAAATTTATTTTAGGTGTTGAATATGGCTGTTTCGCAGTATTTTAACCACACATCACACGCTGGTCAACAAAATTTGGTTGAAGATCTTATCCAAGAAGCTATTGAACAACGCGGCGTAAACACATTCTATATTAGTAGAAGCATAGACGAAGATGAAAAAATACCCTTATTCAACGAGGGTGATAAGAATTCCTTTGGTGGTAGCAAACTAATAGAAATGTTCATTGAAGAAATAAGTAATTTTAACGGTGAAGGTGATTTGTTTTCAGCCTTTGGGGGATTCACCCTTGAAGATACCGTAAAATTCAAGGTTTCGGCTAGGCGCTTTGCCGAGGAACTAGGTGAAGGTATAGAGCCAAAAGCAGGTGACATCATATATTTAGACTTTGCACAGCAAGCTTTTGAAGTTCAAAAAAGACTCGAAGATGAAGATTACCGACAATGGGGTAAGAACTATACGTACCGAATCCAATGTACTAAATTCGTTTATGAAGGTGAAGAAATGGATACTGGTATAGATATCCTCGATAACCTAGATGATGAAATTTTTGAAGACGATGAATTGGAATTAGACTTATTACAAGTTGATGACCCGCGCGACAAGCGTGATGAATTAATAGATAATGACATCGACGATACAATTTTAGATTTTGGGGGCTAGAATGGCTAATCCTTTAGGTAAATATTTTCAGAATAATGCACTTGTGAAATATGGTCAGGTGGTTGCTGTTGTTTTGTCTGAATTGCGAGTAGAAGTAGAAGGAAAGCTCATACGCCTCCCTATTGAATATTTGGGCGGGTTACGTAACCAAGATGTAAAATCGTACGCGGTTTCACAAGGGTTGAGCAGTACCTTAAAATTTTCAGGGATTAGTATAGTCTCTGAAGCAGTACCAAATAGAAATAAGAATATATTGTTCGGTGAGAGGCTGGAAAAACCGCCCCTACCCGTTGAATTAACGTATGAATATAGACTACGTTTTAAAAAGTTTACTGATATGGCTAAGGCGCTGGAACAAATAGTTTTCCATATGTACCCTCACATGACTTTAAAGTATCAGGGGTTAGAAAGAGGTGAAGAAAACCTAGTTATAACAGTTGAATCATACGACTGGGATAATGAATGGGCGGGTGAGGGTGAACAACCTTCTTATTATGACTTGTCGTTTAATATTGTTGTATCGGGTGGCCACTTATATGGTAGAAATCTTTTAGAAGATAATGACGGTGAAAACGGCATAATAAAAGAAGTTGATATATTAACGGCCTTGTACAAAGACCAACCCTTAGACTCCCTCTTACGCCCTCTGGCCACTTTTTATGACTCAAGTGTAGTATCGCCTAGGTTTAGGGATTCACTCCCTCTACAAAAGCAAGAGGGTGCTTACAGTGTTACAGAAGTAGGCAGCACAAATCCAGAATCTATTGTTATAGGTTCTTACAATTGGATTAGAGAAGGATATTAAAATGGCTGATGAAATAAAAGATTTAGAATCATTGATGAATGACATAGCAGCGGTTGAATCTGCTAGCGTTTCTGTATCTGGTGAAGAAGGTGACTTTGAAGATATCATGCCTGAAATGGATGAAATTGAAGAAACCGTCCCTGAAGTAAAAAGTTATGTTGAAGAGGAAAAAGAAACCGACGTTGTAGTCGACTATAAATCAGCCCGTAATCACGTTCATTGGTTAATGAAGGCAAACCAAACAATGATAGTCAACAATGCTAGACTAGCTAATACAACTACACACCCTAAAAACTTTGAAGCTCACCAAAAAATGACTGAAACCCAGTTAAAATTATGTGAGGCGTTAATTAAAATTTCAGGAATACTTGATGAAGGTAAAGCAAAAGCCCGAATTACAAGGTCTAATAAGGTTCTTGAAGATGATGAAATTGGGAATGATGCTATCGAAGGTTCTTCTAGCAGTGAAAAAGTCAAAATAGAACGCCGCCCTACGCAAAGCGCTTTATTCGAGGCAGTAACGGCGAGTCGTGAAGTTGAAACCAAAACGGGTAAGACCCTAACCAGAGAACAGATTACGGAACTCGCCTTTAAAATAGACGAAGAAAACATCACAGATGTAGACCAAGAGGATTAGTGGTATGGCTACTAGGGCTGAATTAGCAGAACTAGTACCTTTGAAAACTGGATTTCCGGTTGAAGATATTCAACTAAAGAAATCACAAACGTTTCCTAGGTACACAAATTTAAAAAATCATAAAGTTGACCTAGAACTCAATCTTGAACAAGAAATTGAGTATATGCGTTGTGCTCAAGATCCTGTTTATTTTGCAAAGAACTACTACAAAATAACATCAGTGGATAAGGGTTTTATTCTTTTTGAACCTTTCCCGTATCAAGAAGAGCTTTTGAGGGCTTTTCATGAACATAGGTTCACTATTGATGTTCAGTGTAGACAAAGCGGTAAGACAACGGTTGTAGGTGCGTTCCTTACATGGTTTATACTGTTCCATGAACATAAAGAAGTATTTGTACTAGCCAATAAGGAAAAACAATCCCTTGAAATACTCGCAAGGGTACGGAAAGCTGTGTTGGATTTACCTTTCTTCTTGATGCCAGGATTGACCAAGTTCGGCGTAGGTGAAATAGAATTCGATAACGGTTCTAAAATTGTTGCATACGCTACAAGCTCAGATTCAATACGTGGTCGTTCAGCGGCTCTTATCTATATTGATGAGGTTGCCTTTATTGAAAACGATATGGAATTCTGGGAATCTACATACCCTGCGGTCGCACAGTCAGAAACTTCACGCGTTATAATGACTTCAACGCCTAAAGGTCAACGAGGATTATTATACAAAACTTGGAAAGAAGCAGACCCTGATGAAAATGGTATGTCTAACGGGTTCCACAAAGTCCTCGTAACATGGAAAGAAGTACCTGCATATACTAAAGACCCTGGCTGGCGAGACCAACAAATTTCAAGACTCGGTGAACCTAGGTTTAAGCAAGAATTTGAATGTAATTTCAAGGGTTCAGTAGGTACTCTAATCAACTCCACAACTATTGAACAAATGGTATCGGTCAACCCTGTTAGGGATCCCGATGATTGGACTAAAATTTATGCTGAATACGACCCAAAAAGGAAATATGCGGCTACAGTTGACGTGGGCGGCGGTACTAAGAAAGATTATTCAGTTTGTAGGGTGATGGACGTTACAAAAGTCCCTTATAAGACCGTGGCGTTATATAGGAACAATGAAATAGACCCGCTTTTATTCCCATATGTTGTAAAATCATTATGTGAAGCCTATGGAGAATGCTGGGTATTACCTGAAAGAAACAATGACATGGGCGGTGAGTTTGTTACCGTTTTAACCCGTGAACTCGAATATGAATACGTTGTTAGGACTGGTGCAAAAGCTGACCAAGGTTCAGGCACGGTCATAGGGGGTAAAAACTCAAAGGCGGGTATTAGAACAAACACCAGAACAAAGGCTGTAGGTTGTTCAAATATCAAAACTATGATTGAACGAGGGGTTGTAGAGGTAGATGACCTAGAAACAATATTCGAATTAGGGAACTTTATAGCCGTAAAAGAGTCTTATGAAGCCGATGAAGGTTGTTTTGACGATTGTGTTATGACCTTGGTTATATTTGCTTGGTGGGCTAAGCAACAATGGTTCACTGAGGAATTTGATTCCAATTTGTTTAGCCACATTAGTAAATCAGGCGCTGAAGACGGCAGTATGGGTTCAGTAGGTGATTATGTACTAGGTGCTGTGAATAAATCTCGCCAGTCAGAGCTTGAAGATAGCGGCGCTTATGACGGGGTTTATGATGACGGCTACGCTAGCGAATATACCACACCTGTTGTTTCAGATAGCGAAGATTTCTTCGGTAGTTCAGGAAACCCATTTAGTTAAAGATTACAACGCTTAAATAATTTCAACACCTAAATATCTTTAATAAAATATTTTTAAGTAGAGGATTAAAATATGTCCAATTCATTCAACGTAGCTCCTGGTGTTTATTTCACCGAAAGAGATGCTACACTTGCTACAGCTTCAGGACTAACTATGGCAGCTGGCCATGTTGGTCGTTTCCAATGGGGACCTGTTGAAGAAGTAGTTTCTATCACAGGCGGTGAAGATGAACTCGTTAGTGTTTTCTATAAACCCTCTCGCGTTTCTTCAGGTATCGATCAACTTTGTTTACACGATTACTTCAACTATGCGAATTCAGCTGCGGTTGTACGTGTATTTGCGGTTGGCGCTACTAACGCAATTGCATCGGGTGATACTACTACGCTTATTAAAAATTCAGCCGAATTAAAAGCGTATACAGGTTCAACTAAGCAATTTGCAAAGTACCCAGGAACACTAGGTAACAACCTTGCAATTTATGTGATGGATGAAACCCTTCGCCAAGAAATCAAAGCCGATTATGATTTAGGCTTTAGGTCAGGCGCAGCAGCTCTTTGGCCTAATCTTAGTGATAAGGCGGCGCTATCAGACACCGAATACAACGTTTTTGTACTTGACACAAGCGGCGCAATCACTGGCTTAGCGGTAGACGTTCCACTTAACCACAAATCATTAACAGTTGAATTGGATGCGGGTGATACCGTTCCAGCTATTAGTCTTGGTGCTAGTACGTTCCCAATTGATTTAACTTGGGATGGTGAAAGCGCTCCAACATCAGAAGCAGAATTCATTGAAAATATCGTTGAACAATTTGCTGAAGTCACAGACGTACAAAAAACCCGTAACAACATCAGAGCCATTAAATTAAGCGGCGCTGATAAGTTAGAAGTTGAATTTATTAATTCGTTACCTGCTGATGGTACTTGGTTCGATGATACCGAATTAACAAACGGTCTAGTTGAAGAAACTGTAGAAATTACAGGCCTAGGAAACATTATTGAAACGCCTTATGAGCGAATCTCTAGTGTTGAAGGTTCAACCGATACTGACACTGGTTTACCTAACGATTTCATTGAAACAATTAATGAAAATTCTTCATATGTTGGTTTTGGACCTAGTTGGTCTACCCCTACGGTTGGCTTTATTAAATTCCAAGGCGGTAGTGATGGTTCTTCTACTCAGTTAGATTACTATACTGGTCAGGAACTTCTTAACAACTCAACTATTAAGATTCTTGGGTTTATTGATGTTTCTTACGATATTGGTTCACAACAAACTGCAATTGATTTAGCCGTTAAGCGCCGAGATTGCGTAAGTTTTGTTTCGCCTCCTATTGGCCTAAGAAGTAAAACTTCCGCAACTGCTAAATTCAAATTTATCAAAGATTGGAAAGATGAATTACTACGTGATAATTCTTACTTCTTTGCAACTGATAACTGGGCTGAGGTGTATGACCCTTACAACAAGATCTACCGCTATATCCCGACTTCAGGCGGTACTTGTGGGTTATGGTTCCGCTCTATTAGTAAAGTGGGTACGGGTAAGTCTCCAGCGTTCTTAAACCGTGGTAAGTATCTGAACTATCGCAAGCTTGACTGGACAGCCGATGATGACCAAGTAGCCGTTATCTATAACGATTACCAAGTTAACTCAATCCGTGAAATGGATGAAGGTATTATCCTATGGGGTGATCGTACTGGCTTAAGCAAGAAAAGTGCATTTAATCGAATTAACGTTCGCGGCGTGTTCATTGATTGTGAAACTGCAATCGCTACTACAGCCAAGTACACTTTAGGTGAAAACAACGACACATTCACCCGCGCATTGTTTAATAACGCGGTTATTCCTTTCTTAAGAGCTAAGAAAGAAAGTGGTGAAATTGAAGATTTCTATGTTAAAACTGATTCTTCAAATAACACGGCTCAAGTGATTGTAAATAACGAATTTGTGTCTGGCATATTCATCAAACCTAAATATTCAATCAACTTTATTTATCTTGATTTTGTTTCTGTTCGTCCTGACGTTCAGTTTAGCGAAATCGAGAACGTAGGCTAAGGAGAAAAATATGTCTATATCAGAATTTCGTTCAGCTGTACAACGCCATGGTGGGGTTCAGCGTAAGTTCCGTTGGTCTATTAACCTTAGTTTTCCAGCGGGTGTAGTTTCGGCTGAAGATTCACGTGATATTTCAGCCCTTGCTACGACTACAACTACCCCAAAACAAACATTGGGTGAAGTGTTAGTACAATTTGGCGGGCGTGAAATTGCTTATCCTGGTGATCGTAAATATGAACCTATCACGTTTACATTCATCAACACTGAAGATAACTTTGCTTATGACGCTTTTGAATTATGGTCACAACAATTCAACGGTGATGAAAGCAATACAGCTTCAACCGCTTTAAGTGATCTAATGACCGACTGGGAAATTAATATGCTTGACCAGTCAGATAATATCACAAAAACGTTTAAACTTGAAGATGTATGGCCTACTGAAGTAGGTGAAATCGAACTAGATCAAGCATCACAAGATGAATATGGAACGTTTACGGTTACGACTCGTTTCTTCCGTTCAAGCAATAATAACTCTCGTTAATTTTTATTAGGTTATTATTACCCCTCTAGCCCGTCTTTTATGGCGGGCTAAATATTTCTAATATACTTTATTAGGAATTTCCAACATGCCAAAGAACAAATTATTTGAAGCTTCTTTCATGTCAGGATTATTTGGTTCTGGAGCATCCGTCCCTTGGGATGGTAAAGAATTTGAAGAAACTGTCGTTGAAGGTGGAAAAGCTATCGCTACAGGAAATGAAGGTTCCTTTACCTTTGTTGAAGGTGGTAAGAGTTTAGCATCTTTCGGTGGAGCTGACTTTAATACCGCGCCTCAAGCAGCTAGAATCAGAGCTTATAGGAAAATGCAATATTATCCTGAAGTTGATGAATGTATCGAAAATATCGTAAATGATTTAATCACAAGCGAAACAGACCGCCTACCAATTGAATTAGATTTCAAACGTATTGATGAAAACGTCAAGATAAGCGATGAAATCAAAGGTAAAATGCGTGACGCTCATAATAAAATCATGACCCTACTTGATCTTGACAAAAAGCCAGCTGAAATTATGCGTCAGTTTTACGTAGATGGAAAAAAGGCTTACCAAGTTATCATTTCTAGTAAAAAAGGTAAGGGAATAGAAAAACTAGTCCCGCTTGAATCATCTAGTATCTATAAAGTTAAAATGGTGAGTGTTAAGAATGACCCGACTGGTATAGAATTCGTAGATAAAGAACGTAATGCGTATTTTTATGACTCTAAGACGTTCGTAAACGCAGGCTCTCGCGTCCATACCATAGACATTAACCAATCTAAGGTTTTAGAGTTACCATTTGAGAGCGTTGCTTACGCGGACTCTGAGATGTATACTGCTGACGGTAAGGGTATGGTTGGTTTTATGGAATCAGCTGTTAAGCCTGCAAACAACCTAAACACCGTTGAAGACAGTACCGTTATTTACAGTATAACACGTGCCGTAGACAAACGCGCCTTTTATGTTGATGTTGGTGATTTACCAACTAAATCGGCTGAAGAAGTCTTACGAAAAACAATGGATAAATTCAAAACTCAATTGAATTACAACCAAGCCACAGGCGCAGTAGATAATAACAAAACTCAAATCTCTATGGTTGAGGATTATTACCTAGCCAGAAGGAACGGTCAAAACGTTGCTGATATCCAAACCCTAGAAGGGGGTAGAAATATCGGTGAGATAAACCATATCCAATATTTCCGTGAGAAGGTATACACAGCACTAAAAATACCACGCTCTAGGGCACGAGAAGAGTCTTCTCTTGTAAACATAGGCGGTAGTGACTTAGGCGAGGTTTCACGCTCTGAGTATAAGTTCAGCAACCATATTAAACGTATTCGTAAAAAGTTCTCTAATATACTTATTCATTGCTTACATATTGAATGTGTGGAGACTTCAATTTTTTCTGAAGTTGAATGGAAAGAAATTGAAAAATTTGTCGGTTATGAATATGTTGTAGATAGCTTTGTGGTAGAACAACAAGAAAACGAAACAGCGAGTACGCGCCTCAGCCTAGCTCAAGAAGTTGAACCGTATGTAGGTAAGTTGTTTTCACTTGAGTATGTGCGCAAGCGCATATTACGTATGAGTGATGAAGAAATAGCTGAAATGCAACGCCAAATAGATGAAGAAACCAAAAAAGGCCTGTATGACAACTATGGTGAAAGCCCACTACAAATGATGTCAAAAGAAGAGCGAGCCGAGCGAGAAGAATTTGGTAGTAATGATTCAGATGAAGACGATGAAGTATTCTAGTTGTTTCGTTGCTACATAAAAACTTTTTAACTAAATAATTTCAATATAACTTTATTAGGAAATGATTATGAATAACCAACGTGTTGAATATATCGTTGAAAAACTTAAACAAGGCGACTTGGTTGAAGCCAAAGAACTTATTGAGTTAGAATTAGACGACCGTAAAGAAATTGTCGGTAAGAAAATTGAAGAAGCAATTGCAACTAAATTATTAGAAGCAAACGGCACAACTAAAAATGTTAGCGGTGTTGGTAGTGTTACACTAACCTCTAGCAGTGCTACTTTAAGCGGCGTGAAGAGTATTTCTGACGCTGTTTCGGTTGCTCCAAAATTTGCTGAATTCGTAGACGGTGAAGCGGGTAAATATACCGCCAAAGCTATGGGTGATGTTGTTGCTGTGTCGGTTAATAACAAATTGAAATTTGATATGGACTTTGATGAACAAGCGGGTGAATTAGTTTTTACTGGTAACTTCAGCAAAGAAGATGTTAATTCATTCCGTAAAAATGGTTCATTATCTGCTTAATGTAAGGAGCTAATCATGTTTGAGATTTACGAAGGTGACATCGCAGAAATGATTGGTGAGAAGATGGTAGTACGAGTAAATTCTAAGGGTAAGAAAACCAAACGCAAAAAATGTAATCCTGGCTACAAGCTACAGGGTAACAAATGTGTTAAGATTTCAGCCCGTGAAAAATTAAACCGTACAAAGGGTGCTAAGCGTTCTCAAATTAAGCGCCGTTCATCTAAATCATCCACTAATCGCAAGCGTTTAAAGGCAACCAAACATAGGCAGCGTTTAGGACTTTAATTATGAAATTTTTACGAGAAGACAATTTTGAAGAAAAGCTATTACTCGAAGCATCGGTCGTAGGAAATAATTTATTCCTAGAAGGTCCAATGGTTCAGTGTAACGCTAAGAACCGAAATGGTCGCACATACCCATTGGAATCAGTGGGTAAGGCGGCTGTAAACCGCTATAACGAAGAGTTCATTAAAGACGGAAGGGCTATCGGTCAACTTGAGCATCCGGATTACCCTATGCCTAAGTTATCTGAAGCTGCCGTTTTCATGAAAGACCCATGGCATTGGCAAGGCGATAATGCCCATGGTAAAATGCAAGTCCTTGATAACCAAAAAGGTAGAATAATCAAATCACTTAGTGAAGCTGGTTATCGCCTTGGAACTTCTACTCGTGGTTTGGGTGAGGTTGATAGGAACGGTGTTGTTAGGGAGGGTTATTTTATTACTGCTTCTGACGTAGTAGATAAGCCATCAGGCCAAGTTTGTTATATGAAGTCTATCCATGAATCAGTCCAATGGGAATTGGTTAATGGCGTTTGGGCTCCAGTAGGTGAAAACCTAGACAAAATTGACGGCTTTATTAAAGAACACCAACATGATGATTCAGCGATTATCAAAAAATTTAAAGCGGTTCTAGAACACCTTTGATTTCTAGCACTAAGTAATATCAATATCTTAATTGAGGACGGTAAAATGTCAAAACAAACATTGGAACAACTTTTTGAAGGTGTAGAAGGTGCAAGTCCCGCGCTAGTACAACAACTTCAACCTATTTTTGAAGCTCGTATCGATGAAGCAGTCAAAAATAAATTAGATGAAATTGATGCGGCTCACAAAGAAGAGCTTGATGAAATGCAACATAAGCTTGATGAAGCCGTTGCGTTCAATATCAATGAATCTAATCTTGAAATGGCTAAGAAATTAGACCACTTTTTAGAATCAGCGGTAGTTGATTGGGCTAATTCTAACTCAGTAGCGTTACAAGAATCAGCGGTTGTTATGGCTGCAGATACTTTCTTTGAACACCTTACTGAAGCCGCGTCTAAACTTAACACCCGTTTACCTGAAGGTGATGAAGCAGATAAAATTGCTGAACTAACCCAGAAAAACGAATCTTACAAAGCTCGCCTCAATGATTCTATGAAACAAGTTTTTGAACTTAACGAATCAATTATTGAACAAAAGCGTGAACGTATTATTGAAGAAGTAAGTACAGGCATGACAGATTTTGGTAAGTATACACTTGCTGAAAAATGTGCCGAGTCTAACTTCGTTGATGAAGTACAATTCAAGCGTTTAGTTGAAGGTTACAAACATATTGTTGAAACTGAAGATGAAGACGAAGAAGATGAAAGCCTAAAAGAAGGCGAAAACCGCCTACCTCAAACGGCTGCTGAGCTAGATAAACAAACTAAAAAAGACGCTAAACCTGTTTTAGAATCTTCTAGTTTTGGTAATATCGATATGTCACTGTTCTTGGGCGGCAATTAAGCCCAAAAACAGACATTTTTATTTCAACTAAATAAATTCAAAGTTTATAAAATTATTCAAATCCGGAGAATACGATTATGAGTTCATCTTTAATTACTGAACAAATGCGCAACCATTGGTCACCACTTATCGAAAACGATGAAGTTGGTAAATTACGCGGTCTTTCTAAAGTCGACATCCAAACTCGCCTTTTAGAGAACCAAGCACAATACAACCATTCTAACTACGGCGTTTTTGGTGACGGTCGTGAAGGTAAAAACCTAAACGAAGCAGACACTGGCGTAGCGAATAACAGCGGTGACGCTGGCCGTTGGGCACCAGTACTTATTCAAATGGCTAAGCGTTTAGCACCAGTTAACATTGCGAATGAGTTCTTTGGTACTCAACCAATGGCAGCTCCAGACGGCCAAATCTTTGCTCTACGTGCCCGTAAAGGCGTTGAAGCGGCTGGCGGTGCAGCTAACACAACTAAACCTGAATTATTCATGAATGAAGCAGACAGCTCGTTCACGGGTGATACCTCAAACGCACAAGCGGGTGATCCTTCAGGCTTTACTTTACAAGAAGTAACAGGCGTTGCTGAAGATGACGATACTGCTACTGTAGCAGGTCGCGGTATGTCTACCGCACAAGCCGAAGCACTAGGCGCGGCTGGTAGCTGGTCTAAGGTTGGTATTACAATCCAGAAAGCTTCAGTTACTGCTAAGTCACGCGGCCTGTACGCTGATTACTCTCACGAGTTACGCCAAGACATGATGGCTGTACATGGTGAAGATGTTGATAGCATCCTAGCTGATGTAATGGTTACTGAAATTGCTTCAGAGCAAAATCGTGAAATGATCCGCCACATGAACGTTTCAGCTAAAAAAGCAAGCGTGCTAGCAACTGACGGTATCTTTGATATGGACGCTGATGCTTCAGGTCGCTGGGATCTTGAAAAATGGAAATACATGTTATTTGTATTAGAAGTTGAAGCCAATGCAATCGCGGTTGATACTCGTCGTGGTAAAGGTAACAAAATCTTATGTTCACCTAACATGGCTAGTGCATTAGCAATGGCAGGTATGCTTGATTATTCACCTGCATTGTCACAACAACGTTCTTTACAAGTTGACCCAACGAACCAAACTTTCGCTGGTGTACTTGCTAACGGCATGAACGTTTACATTGACCCGTATGCTGGTTTAATCGAATACGCAAACATCGCGTTTAAAGGTGCTAACGAGCTTGATGCTGGTTACTTCTACTGTCCTTACGTTCCTGTTGAAATGTACCGTGCTACTGGTTCGGATTCTTTCCAACCTCGTATGGCATTTAAGAGTAGGTATGGAGTAGTTGCTAATCCTTTTGTCCAAATCCCAGTTGGTCAGGATGCGAACACAGCAGTAACTTCAGACGGTATCGTTAAAGATTCAAACTCTTACTTCCGTAAGATGGCAATACGTAATTTATTCTAAGAAATTAGAATAAATAAAGAAAAGGCGCTATAAAAGCGCCTTTTTTATTTATTTTTAAAATCCTCTACCCATAAAGGATCTTTTTCAGGAACCCATCCTTTTTTGAATTCTTCAACCATTCTCCAAAATATCCGTACATTTTTACCATTATTTCTATGCTTAGAGAATTTTTCATGCCCCCAACATTTACCAAAATTATTAGGATTAAATTTACTAAGTTCGTAAAAATCTTGAGCCAATCCCCATATATGCTTAGTCGGCGCGGCTTTATTTGTCCTCCACAAAGCACCTTGCCTTACTCTAAGCCGTTTCTGACCCTCACTAATAGCCTTACAATGAGCCTCTGATTTCTGTACATTCTTTAATTTTTCTTTGGTTGTTTCGTGAAATCTCTTCATTTGTTCCGGATTATTCTTATAATATTTTTTCTTAGATTCGCTATTATTTTCCCTCCCTCTTTTAGACCTTATCCCAGCTAGCCTTTTAACCAGTAAAGATTCAGATCTAACATGAGCTAGGTTTTTAATTCTCCATGAATCATCGAAAACTTTTTTAATTCCGGTATTTGATAAAGAAATCTTTTTCCTAACCTCATCAGTCATTACGAAAATACCAAAATATCTTTTTGTACTTCCTTGCTTAGAATAATCTATAACAAACTTGTTAATTACCATATTGGAACCTAGTATATCCTTCGCCTCAAGTATTTGTTCTGACTCTATTTGTAGTATCTCTTCTTTACTTCCCCCTACCCATAAGAATTCTATTTCAAATATTTCTTTCCCCTCTTCTTCTATAATTTTCTGAACTACTTTTGATGAGGTAAAATAACTTACAAAGAATTCGTTTGGCTCACAACCCCTAGCGTATCTACACCCAATATATACTCTTCCGGTTTCTTTATGTATTAATTTGTAAACGTATCTTGTTGTCATAGTGAAATAACCTAAATTCAATGATATATAAACTATATTATACCCTTACCTTAGAAAGAAAAAGGTTTGTCTAAGCAAATACAAAAAAGTCTCTTTTAGAGCTTACATTTTTCTCCACAAAAAGACCTCTTACGACCAGTTAAACCCATAAGAGGTATTTCCTTTTTACATGTTTTGCATTTGTTCAAAATATTATTGCCAACCACTATAAATTAATAAAGTAATTATAAGTTATATTGTTTCAACTGTTAATCCTTCGGTAAGGTTGAATAAATATAATATTTTGAATCACTAGTATCTATTCGATAAATTCCTTAATCGATAGATCTTTATACTTATAAGAACATATATGAAATTTGACCGCTAAGGTCTTTAATTAAATCTGAATCTTCGAACTCGGAACTATAACTTGGACCGACTTTAACTTCCTTAGTTACATGTATACGTGAATGAACTAATAAACACTTACTACCATTTTCATCTTGAACAATAACTAAGTGGATCCAATCTGGCAACTCTTTAGGTTCAATCCGATACCCGCGTTCAGTTGGATATTCTACTTTACATAAAAGATGGCTATATTTTCTAAAATGTAATGTATTATTTTTGGCTAATATTTCGCAATTATTGCAGGGTTCATCTGAACCCATTGATGGAGACAACAAACAACTCGCCATATTATTTTACCCCCTTTAAGGTTGAATAAATATAATATTTTGAGCTACTAGTATCTGGAAAACAAACATATGTTTTGTATGATGATTTTGGGAACCCCTTTTCATTAGGGTCTTCGTTTTTGATAATTTTATCAGCACTGACACTTTCACCAAGACATATAAAAGATTCTTCTTTATTTTTGGTTTCCCAGATTAATGTATAGCCGCCCGCCTTTAGGAATTCATCCTTAGTACAAATATAGACATCTGAACATTCATCATGTTCGTTCTTTACTGTCTTGTATAAGAAATCACCTTTTGTATAGTACCCGCTACCATACATTGATTTTTCCCATATAGAGATTCCACAATAATTGTTGTGGTTGTCATTTACAGCTTGTTCGGCGCTTATCTCACGCTTAAATTCATTTTTCATAAATTTTTCACGCGGCGGTAATATTTCATTAGAAGGTAAAACCCCAGTTGGGTTTTTTGTATAGCCTTCAAACCATGGACCACTAGACGGTAAACTCAAACGAACAAATTGTCGTTGTGTTGGTTCGGTTACTGGTAGTGATTCGTGTACACAAGCACCATCAAGCCAATAAATTTCATTAGGTTCAAAAATTTCACCTTCGTTTGGTACGGTTAGATGATCACATCCACCTTCATCTTTTGGTTGGCCTTGGAAAGTACCCAAATACGCCTTACAATGGCTTGTATTTGATATAACAAACATTCCATTCCCAACACTACCCCACGACCCGCCGTCGCCATTACCGCCGCCCCAAGCACCTGAGTTACCGTGATAGAAACCGTCAACATGCAACCCAGGACGTCTAAGCGTTTCTGAGGCATTTAAATTTTGTTCATCAATAGTAAGGTATCCAACTTGATTAAAGTGTCTGAGTTCCATTACGGAATAGATTTTTGACACTAATTCATGATATTGACGCGGCACACCGTCCAATGATCCTAAAATTACAGGCATCATCATAATACGCTCATTACTAAATTCAGGAAACTCTAATGGGCTATGGTTCCACACTTTACGAAATATTGAATTAAACTTGTTCATAGATGTTCCTACAGTTGAATTACAATTTGATGAATCTGGTCTGGTAACTTTACGGTTAGAACCTTTGATGTTACGTCTTCACCCCGAACAATTAACTTTTTTAAGTTCAAAATTCACCCCCTTTGGTACGGAATATTGAATATTCTCTCCAAAACCGCGTATACCTAACTACGCAAATATAATTTCTATAAGCATACGTGGTGTAATCATCAGTGACTTCAAGAATTTTAGAGCCGCCGCTGTTCAATATATGGCCAACTCTATGAATAGGTCCATCACAAAAATGGTCGCCTCTGGTTTCGCTTGTTCTGGTTGCTACGAATTCAAACCCACCTGATTGAAGGAATTCTTCCTTGGTACAAATCTTTTGTTCGGTGTAATCACCCATAACACTAAGACCAACCGCGTACAAGGTATCACCCTTAATAGAATATCTTTTATCTGATAAAGAACCCCATACAGCTATGCCGTGTTTAGATGAGGTATTACGTTCTATTGCTTTTTTAGCCCTTTGGGTGATGAGTTCTTCTTCAAATTGGTATTTCCCATCAATGAAATTTTGGAAATAATCTATGCTATTTTTCAAACCAATAAGCGCGTTAATAAAGTCAACACTGAAATCATCGGTAACGTCTTCACTCGGTTCACCGTTTACGGGCGGGGTTTTGTAGGTGCTTATTAGGCGGGAACCCACAATATCAAACGACTTTTTAAAATGCGTCGGTAAAGTAGCCTCGTAAACCAGTTTAATCGCGTCTCTACGGTGCTTAAGTGTATTTAACATACTAGGGCTGATATTGTTACCTGTTTTACTTTTTAGCTCGTTAGATTCCATTAGAGGGATCCCCTTTATAATTTTGATTATTAACAGCCCAGAACATTAAAACACTATAATGGCAAAGGGTCATATTTTCAAAAACTTTTCTACGAGTTTCATCAGGTTCTGGACTTGATATTTCAAGCTTGAAATTAACAACAACCGAAGTAGGAAAAATGTCATCGCGGTGTTTATCAACTTCGTACGAATGGTCAACTTCTAACATAGTAAAAGCGTCTTCAACTTTTAAGCGATTATTTTCAACTATGTACGACTCTGAAGGATGATTATACAAATAGAAAATAATCATTTCTTCAAGGCTAGGTGGTAGAATAATATCTTTCATTTTATTACCATTATCAACTATTACAAAAAGCCCCCGAAGGGGCTACTAAACCTTAATCTAATAACATAAAGTTACGAGCTAAGAATTTCCAATCACCCATATTATTGTACTCGACTAATTTCAAAAGGCTACGGATAGATAATTCACGCATGTTTGAATAGTTATCCCACATCCACTGCATCATTTCTTTAGCCTTTTCTTCGCTGATACCTTTAGAAAGCAATAGACCGCTATCTAAGGCAACTTGCTCTACACGTACCATAATCTCCAAGCGAGTATGGATTTTAAGATCTAGGTACGTTGTGCGGCTCGCTAGGGCTTTAAAATGTGGAGCCATTTTAGTAGCGCCGTTAATCATACGGTCAAAATCGTAGTTTGTGATAAAAACAATAGAACCTTGAAATAAGAACTGGGGTGGTAGGTCGTTATCTTCTAAGTAACGTGAAGTTGAACCGTATGAAACAAACCCACATGAGGTATCAAGCGCCGCTTTAAGAATATTAAGGGCTGCTGGATCTTCAAAAACTGAATCAGTATCATCTAATAGAAGAACATCACCTTTTTGGCTATTTTTGAAAAGAGTTTCGTAAAGGTAAAGCGGGGTCATTTTACCTTTAACATGTGTGAAGTTATTGATTTCACCTGAATCGCTAGCGTTAGCAAGTTCACGTTCAAAAAGGTAAGTTTTACCAACACCAGGAGCACCTGAAATAATAAGGCCGCGCATAATACCCTTGATAATAGCGTTACAAGAAATGTCCATAACTTGGAAACGGTCAGAGATATTTTTAGATAACTCTTCAAGGTTCGCTTCAGTAGGCTCTTGATTAAACTCAGTTTTAACGCCGAAATCATGCGAATCAACTTGTGTTATAAGTGTAGGGTTTACATGAACTTCGCGCTTACGCCCTTCCATCATCACGTAAACAGTACCAGTATAACCAAGGTCTGTTTTTGCATAACCGCTTTTATGGCTAGACTCAGTGTATTCCTTAAATGGAGTTTCTAGAGGATAAACGCCGTTTACTACTTTGCGAGCGTAGTAACCATTTTTGATTTCGATTGATACTGACATAATAAAATTCCTTAAAAGGCTAGTTAGTAAGGGGCTGTATTGCCCCACTGGAAACCATTATACGGAGTTTAATTTGAAAGTAAACCTTTTTTAAAAAGTTTTTGAAACTTTAATAAGAAAATAAGTGAGAGTCAGGTTCAGCCCGTTGAATTAAATTATCAGGCGGGGCTAAAACGCACAACCGATCCAATAATATCTTTCTTTGTTGGTTCGCACAAAGTTTAGAAAATTCTTTAGAGAAAAAGGTTTGGAAACAAAGCGTGACAAAGCAATCAAAATTCAAATCCTTATTTACCGCGCCGTGTTCTTTATCGAGCGTAACTATGATATATGCTGATTCAAGAACATCTAAATCATATTCTGTTTGGAAATGGTAAAAATTTTCAACTTCTATAGAAAAATAGTATGTGCGTGTTTCCCCGTTTTCATTATACCCAAACTCAATAAATGCTTGACCTTTGATGGAACAGTTGTTCTTAATGCTAATACTTACGACCTTTTCCGCGTCAAAGTTTGGTATGGTTTCCAGCTTTGTACGTGAGCTTTTAAAAATCATAATATTCAACCTTTATTGTTATAGAAATCGGTATCTAAGAAAGAACTAACATCTTGTGCAACTTTTGATAGCGTTTTTGTATATAGCTTGACGTCATTAATTTCCTTACCGATATTAGTATCAATAGTTTTGTGCAATTGAAGATTGCTTTCCAAGAAACGTTCATTTAACTTATTCGTTGACTCAACCAACTTTTCAGTAATTTGTTCTAGATTCGTACTAAAGGCTTCACCTAGATTTTTTGTTTGGGTTTCCATCATCTGTTCTAACGATTTGTTAAAGCTATCTTCAAGTAACGGACTAAGCTTACCATCTTCCAAAAGCTTTGAAGAACAAACACCCCATTTTCTAAAATCTTCTTTAAATTGTCCAATTTCTTCTTCAGTTAGGAGTATTTCAAATTTATCCCCTCCCTTCAAGAAAATTCGTAACCATAAAATTTCTTTAATGTTTTGGTTCTTAGCATAATACTCTTCAAGCCCATAAAACTCCAATTTATCGGCTTGTACTGGCGTTACACTAAACCGATTAATATCTTTTAAATAGAGAGTATGTTCACGCAACGTTACGATGCTAAGATAATTTATTTCTTTAAAATAATCCACAACTTTTCCCCAATACAATTTTTAACTTAAACATTTCTTCAATATCACTTATTAAAGATTCACCCAAATCACCACTTTCAACTATAGACCTTTGTACTTTGAATATCGGTTTATAGAGAGTTGTTTTTCGTAGCATCAAAGAATCTTCATTTAATATATTAGAGTCTTTGAAAATTTTTTCTCTTTTACTTGACCACTTTGTATGGCTCAGTTGTGACATAATCTCCATCAAAACGAGGTATGTTTCTGGCGGCGTAGAGGTTTTCCAAAATAGGTTATCTATAAATTCACGTATTTTAATCTTTTCGTAAATATCATAGAACTCTATGAATTCTACCATTTCTAAAGTCGCTTTTGAAAATTTTCTAGTTAGGGTTATTTCAAGTTCTTTAAACTTAGACTCCAACTCTTTTGAAAATTTTAAACCATTAAACTTTTTCTTATGCATTTGGTATGTCCTAAACAAACCAACATTTTCTAAGATTGTTCTATTATAAGGATTCCTCTTGTCTACAGTCCTATCAATCTTATCCTTGATAGAGAACCTATAAACATTAAATACAGTAATAGGCTTATACGCATTCTCTACAAGCCCAAAAGTTTCCAAAGATGAATTTGCTTCAAGGGCTTTATATTCCATTACCATATTAGCGAATTCATATACCTCTTCGCTAGCTGAGCCGATAATTTCTTTTTTAAATTTCAGGTAGAAATTTTGCGCATCTTCTAAGGCTAAAACATGAAACATGGCCTTATATTTTGAAGAAATACAAACAGCCATATTACTCACCTACAATTTTTGAAATACTTTCCAAATTAGAAATTTTAGAATTTAATTTAGCCGTTGTTGTTTCATGTTCGTTGTCTACCAAATTTTGCAAGAAAGTAGATTTTTCATCAACTGATTGCATCATTTCCTTACGCTTATTTTCTATTTGTAATGAGAGTTGTTGCTGGCGGCGGCTATTATCTTCTAAAACCTTTAACGAATCTTTACTAACGGTGTAATTTTCTATTGCTTTAAGCTGAGCCGAAGCAATCTTTTCACGGTTTTCGCTTTGTAGGTCTTCAATCATACCGTCAACGGCTGACATAGTCCCTACGAGGTTGTTTAGGTCTTCCACCACACCGCGTATGATAAACCCGTCATTCATCTGAGCTTTTAATCTAGGCTGCATTGAGGCTATTTGTTGGACTGATACCTGAACGGCTTCAATTGAATCCTTAGCCATTTTAAGATTATTTTGTTGGATCTTTTGATACTCTAAAATTTCAGTGTAAAGTATCTTAGCATGGAACAGATCAGTTCCTTCATATTCACCATCTTCAATAGTGTTGTTGATGTGATCTTTTATACCTTTTATTTTCCAATAAGAAGTATCTATTTTTTCATAAAGTTCAAATAGCCCATCAACCATACTTTCTACTGATTTGCGCTTTTCTGTTATTGCATCATTGATATCTTTAGCAACCTCGTTTATAGGCTTACTTTTGATATTACCTGCTCTGACGTTTTCTTCGGCCTTACTCAACAACCCAAAAGGAACTATAGAACGAAGACTAGTCATCCAAGACTTTTCAGTTTTACTTTTGTTGGCCATATTCAACTGGGCTAGTGATGTTGCTATTAGGTCGGCGGCTTCACCTACGTTTATGAGCTTCATTACTTCGCCTAATGAATTAGAACTTTTTTCACCTAATTCAATAGTTTCGTTGAATGTGTTGCGAAGAGTTTTGATTTCGCTGATAGATGACTCTTTTTTGGATGATTCGTTTTCTTTATTGACTAGGTTTGTTTTCATTGCAAATTCCCCTTTGGGCTATTGAAATTATTAAATTACGCTTGAATACCGAACAATACATAGACCATTTTACCATCACCAACTTCAAAGTTATACTCTTTAAAAAGCGCGGGTAAATTAGAATGTAAGGTGTCAAGATATTTCTGCAAATTTTCACGGCTCGTGAAAACGCGCGTATACTTCATATTGAAGTTTTGAGAATAAGAATTGCGATTGTTACGGCTAAAAACCTTTGACATTTTCTTAACAAGGGGTTCTATATGCCCGTTGTTAGATAATTCTTCAAATTCTTCAGCAGGGAGATTGTGTTCAATGATAGGGATATAAAGATCCAACATTTTGTTCATAAATTCTGAGCTTTTCATTTTGTACTTCCTTCTTTAGTTTGTGAGGTTAGGATGTAATCATCTACGATAACATCACCGTGACATGGCTTGGGTTTACAACAACAAACAAGTGTTTTATTTGAAAGATTTAGGATTTCATCATCAGTTATGAGTTTAGATTTAGTTCTAACATATTTCCAAAATTCCTTGAACAAAATAATAGCAAGAGCCTTATCGACCTTTTCATGTAAGATAGTCTTTGAAAAAAGAATTGGTAGGTTAGAATCTAGAAATTCTTTATCTACATATCTATCAAAGTAAGGTAACTTGTTCAAGGCAGTAGAAACTGAATCAATAGATAGTATCATCCCTCTAGCAAAGGGGTTCTGATACCTATACGGGCGCATAATAGTTATCACGCCATTTTGCTTGTCTTTCTTTGATAAATTAGATGAACCATTAACCAACTTAGGGGTTGATGTTTGGAATAATTCAAGAGGTTTCATATATAAATTCCTAAAAAGGCTGTTATGTCTTACGCATTATACTGAGTTTCTTTTGAAAGTAAATAAAAGAAATTTAATAATGGACCCGCGAGTTGGAATCGAACCAACACTATCTTTTATTTTCCACGGAGTAGCCTGTACATGCTCACGCCGTTTCAAAAGTTCAGACTCTACACTTAGACGTAATGCCTCAACGCTACCTTCTAAACCACTTATGCGCAATATGATTTGTCAGGAATGTAGTTATCGCGGGATAAAGGGGTGTGGGAGCAAGAATCGAACCCGCCATAGTTAACTATGAGACAATGCCTTCGGAATTACGCGTTATCCTAGGTTCGCGACCGTGTCTTCCCACCTTAATTCTTAGTTCCTTACGGGAACAACTCGGCTGTTCAAGACAATTTGCTGTCTGGGTCTGCAGTGTTAGAACAAGCCTATGAATGTAGGTGGGTTGATAGCCCATTTAACTGTTCTAACTGCCCTTACACAACGTTTGCAGAGCTTAAACGACCATATTTATAGCGAGGTATTTTCGCATCGCAAGAAAAGCCCCTGCCCAACTATTCCCTAAGGAATTCTTCAAAAATATATTTTTGTTCGCCCTAAGTTTTTCAGCGCGGGTTGAACTAAAAAGAGCAAGCTTGCAAGCACTTCCTAGGACGAACAAAGATAAATTCTTAGTTAAATGAAGCCTATGGATAGGAATTGCACCTACCGACCAATGAATTAAAAGTTCACTGCTCTAAAGGGGAAGTCCCTCAACAATTCACCTCAACTCTAACTAATATGAGTTTATAGATTCATGTTCTACTGAGCTACATAGGCATAGCATTCAAATCTGGCGCACCCTACAGGATTCGAACCTGTTACCTATCCCTTAGGAGGGGATCGCTCTATCCATATGAGCTAAGGGCGCGTATTAATTTCAAATTTTATTTATCTGGTACGTTCTTGTAGTCCCAGACTTGTTCCGTAAAACAATTTTTTATGTCAAGGGCTAGTAAAGTCTTAATTTTACGCTTTACATTTTCGCTAAGCAACTACAATATAAGGGATACCAACCCCTATAAATAAAAATTTCCTTTAATTTGAAATTGAAACTTTTATATCTCTACCAAGGCAACCAATAAAACTTACCTTACCGACTTCTTTTAATTTTACTGGAGGTTTTTTCGTATTTAAACCCCTTACACCGTAACTTTTTAAAGTAGCGATTACTGTTTCAACAGAGTTTGTTTGTTGTTCACTGCCGTTTGGTAACAAGATGTTGAATTTCATTATTCTTCCTAAATTGTTTTATTGTTTACGGTTTTATTTAACCGCGTTTTGTTGAGGTAAATTTAATAACAATAATTTCAATAATAAAGGACATATTAAATAAGTTTATATTAATACGGGAGTATAACATGAATTCACATATTAACAGTCGCTACTTATTGGTTTTACCTAAAACTAGTGACTCAGACCTTACTCTAGCCGCTGGAGACGTAAGGGACTGTACATTACCAGGAATAGATTTAGAGGGCGCTCAGTTGCGCGGTGGAGGCTCTCCAACCTTTTTAGATTTAGAACCTGATAGACTTTTCCTGCGCCCTATTTCTTTTAATTTCCAAGTTGACGAGAAATTAGAAAATTACCTAGAACTGTTAAAGATGTCATTGAAATTATTCAAGGCCTCAGGTACTAGTTATTTTGACGCCACAATAATCCCCCTTACAACATTAGGTGATGACTTTGGGTTACGGTTTAACTTTATTAATGCGCGTATTACTTCAATAGACGATTTAAACTACGATAACAACGCAACAAATAAATACTCGAGTTGTAATGTTACCTTCAAGTATGAAAATTTATCGGTTACACTTGACGGTGAAGAGATAATAAACCTTGGAGAGCCAAAATAAAATGAGCGAAGAAACCACCCAAAACTTCAATCAACCTACCAATGATGAAATGGTAGAAAAAGTTGCTGACTTAATAGAAATAAAAAACACGGTAAAATTAGATGATGAGCTTTTACGCCAAACATCTATTTTCAAATACATACAAAAAATGTTAAGTGAGCAATCAAAATTACACGAAGATTTCAACCTTAAAATAGAAGAACTTCGTATTTGGTTAACCCGCTATTATGATGGGCGTTTGTCTAATTCAGTTTACGAAAAGCGCCCGCTAAAATACACGCCAACAACCAAAGCCGAATTGGAAAAATTAGTTATTACTGACCCGCGTTATGTTCAATTAAAAGAAATCATTAGGGTATCAGAAAGGAACCTATCTATTATTGAAGATGGAATGTGGCAAATGCGCCAGCGCCCTAAGAACATAGCATCAATAATTGAGTGGAGGAAGTATGTTGAAACGGGCATGTAAGCCCCAAGATAGGAAATTCAACTGGGTTAATAAAGGCCTCAAAACGGCTAATATAAGCTCAGAAGATACCGAACGGGGAAGAATATATACCAACCATGATACTGGTGATAAGTTTTGGTCAGTTACTACGATGTTAGGTAAAACTTCTGACAAGTCTTGGATAAAGGAATGGGAGGAACGTATTGGTAAAGAAGCCGCTCAAAAGGAGACTCAGAGGTGCTGTGACCGAGGTGACAAGATTCACTTAGCAACCGAACTATACGTTGGTAACAGGCCATTAGAGGAGCAACTAGAGGCTGCTGGTGACTATTGGAAGATGTTCTACCAACTACGTCAAGTTGTATACACTCATGTTGGTGACATATGGGCGGCTGAAATACCCGTATTCTCAAAACTAATGAAAGTCGGTGGAAGGTTCGATTTACTAGCAGAATGGCGCGGTGAATTAGCCCTAATAGACTACAAAGGTTCTAACTGGGTAAAATGTAAATCTGATATCCAAGATTATAAAGAACAACTTTGTGCTTATTCATACGCGCTTGAAGAAACTTATGGTATCAAGGTGACTAAGTTTGTTAACATCATAGCTAACGAAAAAGCTCAACATGCAACCGTTCTAACATGTACTAGATCTGAAATAGCAAAAGACCTAGCCAACCGAATCAAGAAGTTCCACAAGCTAATTGGTCCTATCCAATAACAATCTAAAATAAGCCCCTAAATACTTATAATAAAAGGGGTTTATTTATGTCTGCTAATCTTGAAGTTGTAAAGCTTAATAACACATTCGTGAGTATTGTATCCAATGATGATTGGCTACACGATGAACTGTACAATCTTTTTAAGGTTGAAAAGGAAAATTCTAATAATTCTTTTTCAAAGCACACCCATGAACGCTTTTACGGCAAATATGATGGTAAACTCTACCTTGGTTTACTCCCTAAACTTTTAAGTCATTGCAAGAATTACAACGTAACCCTAGACCCAGCCCTAAAGAACTTACGCCCTTATTCTAGGGAGGAAATTATTGAATGGATGAATTCTATTGATTTCCCTTTTACGCCCTACGAATACCAATACGATATTATTGTAGACGCCATACGCTTAAGGCGCTTAACAGCCCTAGCCGATACAGGCGCGGGTAAATCTGCGGTGTTGTACTTTATTGTAAGGTTTTTAGTAGAAGAGGCAGTCGCCGAAGGACGCGAAGGCCAAATCCTACTCATGATTCCTAACATATCTTTGCGTTCACAAATTATTAAAGATTTTGAATCTTACGGCTGGGATGAAGCCCGTTCGTGGTGTGAAGAAATTATTCCTTCTAAGTCTAAATATTCTAACAAGCGTGTAGTAATTACAACATGGCAGAGTATTCAAAATATGGATAGTGAATATTTTGAAAATTTCACTTCAGTCTTAGTAGATGAAGCCCACGGTGTGAGTGCAAACAAACAATACAAAATTCTAAAAATGTGTACCCGCGCTCCTGATAAAATTGGCCTAACGGGTACATTAAAAGGAACCGATGAACACTTATACAAAGTTGAATCAGTATTGGGTAAGGCTAAAACGTATGTGGTTACTAAGCAGCTCCAAGAGCTAGGTCAGGCCGCTTTAACGCAGGTCTTTATGACTCGCCTTAGTTACCCTAAAAATGACTTAGAGCGCTTGTCAGGGCTTGATTATATGGCTCAGGTTGATTACATTCATATGCATGAGGATCGCCGCCGCTACCTTTGTGAACTAGCAATACAACTAGCCACTAAAAAGAATGAAAATATCTTAATCATTTTTGAAAAAGTTGAAAAGGGTGTAGAGCACTATCAAGAATATTTGAACTCAATAGGTCACGGGGATATTACAAGGGTTGTAACTGGTGAGGTAAAAATTGATGAACGTGAATTTATCAAAGGTGAATTAGAAAGCTCAGGTGGTCATATATTCCTAGCAACTTGGGGTACTTTGTCGACGGGTGTTAACATAAAGAATTTACATACGTTGATTTTTGCTTCTAGTACAAAAGGTAGAATTAGAACCTTACAAACTGTTGGGCGTTTATTAAGGGTTCATGATAGTAAAAAGGTTGCTAAGATATTTGATTTCACAGATGATACCCGTTTAGGGAAGAATGGTAGGAGTTCATTTGTTGAACACGCTAAAGAAAGATTCAAACATTATATTGGTAAAGAACACCCTGTAAATTCTAAGTTAAGTAAATTTTTGAGTGAATGGGATAATCAAGATAAATATGAAGAACTCAGGAAAGAATCAAACAAACGTGTAGCGGCTAAGGAATATCAAAAAATGTTAGCTGAAGGTAATATAGATATCTAATCCCTATATACTATATTACTTTGCTCGGCGGGGATCCCTAGTTTAATAATAAATCGTTAAAGAAACTAGGAATTATAAAAATATTTATTATTGTTTCCAAACAGTATTTCCTTAACCATTTTCGAGCTCTATATACTATATTACTTTTCTCGGCGGGGTATCCCTATTTTACCGAGTTTAAATTAAGGAAAAAAGCTTTATTTTAATTATTTTTAAATTAATTTTTTATTTCCCTGAATTTCCTTTCATTAATTAAAATTTTATTATCCCAAGTTACTTCATAATCGATAGCATATTTTGACGACCCCCAGTTTCTAGACTTTTTACTTTCCTTAATGAATTTATTCCAATATTTTAAATCAAGGTTTTTTAATTCCTGTATAATGAAATTTTCTTCAGGCGCTTCAAGACTGTTTTCAACTTTGTAGTTAGTGAAGTGCATTTCATCCCATTTATAATGAAACGAAAGATAAAGCGTATTGGTACGTCTTGGGTAGAATAAATCCAATATTAGGTGAGTTAACCATTTCATATTTGTACCCTTGGTTGGTAGTGTAATGAAGTTTAAATATTATAATAAGTTTGTATACCTATTTAAAAAGGATAGTAATGTTTTTATTATTTTTAAACGAAAAGGCGGAACTAGTATCACCCACTAAAGAAATATTCAAAAGGGTTTATAAATTTTTAGACGCAGAACATTCGTTTAAAATAATAGCCCTACCTGATGAGTTATTACATATCCAAGCGCAAACGTTTATAAGCGATAGGCTTTTATGCTCATACGGCAGTAATGTGGTTGATAATTATGTCCCTATAGGCTCTAAAACGTTTTTTAAGCGTGTTTTACGGGCTAACTCTTTAGTGGTTAATGGTTTAGCTGTAAAGGCTGGAGAGGACTTCTCAGCGCAATCACATACACAGTCAGTTTTTGCGGTATTATGTAATGAACACGAATATACTACAATAAACACTAAATCAAGTAGAGAGCTTTATCCCTTTAATGGGACTAAATATTTGACTACAATAAACGGCCTAGGAGCTAAAGATGGAAATCAATCAAACTAATATCCAAGAATTAGTTAGCAAATTAACTGAAAGTGGTATAACCACCATTACAGTACAACATAATCCCGAAACCTCAGTTTATAGAATTGTTACTTTAGGGTTCGTAATTATTGTTGTGGGTGGTGAGGGCGAACCACTAGTACAAGTTTCACCGACTCAATTCACATGTAACAGCACTAAGGGTGTTGTGAGTGGTATAAACGCCGCGCTTAAGATTTTCCCTATTTTGATTGCTTCAGGTATCACTGATATTGTTTTTGACTACCCAGTTTATGTGGTATTTGATAAAGAAGGTGAAGTTCTTGATGTAATTTTAGGTGAAGAGGCTGAAGCCCGCATTGCTGAAGCTACGGTTGCTCAAAACTACGACAAAGAAAAACTAAAAACCTTAGCTGATAAGGCGATTGCTGAAGGAATTAAAGATAAAGTTGTTTCTAAAGCTAAACAAATTCTAACAGACCCTAGTGGAAACACTTCAACTAAAAAAGTGTTGGTTTCTACTAAAGGTCAACGTCTTACAAAACGCCCTAAAGGAGCAAAATAATGAGCGTTAAAATTAAACCATCAAAAGGTGTTATTGTTTTAAAACGCCTACCCGCTGAAGAAAAAAGTAAAGGCGGCGTAATCCTTAACAACTCTGAAGAACCTTCAAGTGGTACTCATAAGGCTATTGTTGTTGAATCTGGCCTTTCTAGCAGTTTTACTTCTGGTGATAAGGTTATTTTTCACCCAAATAATAGTATCTGTGAAACTATTGACGGAAACCCTTTTATCTTCGTTACTGAAGGTAACATTTTAGCTACATTCGAATAGGACATAACCCAATGACTGCAAAGCACGTAATTTTCGGCTCTGAAGCCCGTGAAAAAATTCTAAAAGGCGTTGACACCCTAGCAAATGCCGTGAAAGTAACACTAGGACCTAAAGGTCGAAACGTGGTATTACAAAAACAATTTGGTATTCCGGTTATCACTAAAGATGGTGTTTCGGTTGCTAAAGAAATTGAATTAGAAGACCACTTTGAAAACATCGGCGCTCAACTCGTAAAACAGGTTGCTTCTAAGGCTAATGATGTTGCTGGTGACGGTACTACCACCGCTACAGTTTTGGCTCAATCTATCATTACAGAAGGGTTAAAGGCTGTTGCTGCTGGTATGAACCCAATGGACTTAAAACGCGGTATTGATATTGCTGTAAAACAGGCCGTAGAAGAATTACATAAAATGTCTATAGCTTGTGATTCTAAAAAACTTATTGAACAAATTGGTACGATTTCAGCAAACTCAGAAAACGAAATCGGTGAAATTATTGCTGAAGCAATGGAAATTGTTGGTTTCCAATCAGGCG
The DNA here is from genome assembly GCA_032356305.1 of Prasiola linearis. Classification (NCBI taxonomy): domain Eukaryota; kingdom Viridiplantae; phylum Chlorophyta; class Trebouxiophyceae; order Prasiolales; family Prasiolaceae; genus Prasiola; species Prasiola linearis. The sequence continues at coordinate 8,273 of JAULKR010064437.1, read as the reverse complement.
TTATCACAGTTGAAGAAGGCCAAGGTCTTGAAAACAGTCTTGAAGTTGTAGAAGGTATGCAATTTGACCGTGGGTACTTATCGCCTCATTTTGTTACCAATAAAGAAAAATCATTGGTGGAATTAGATTCACCTTTAATTTTGTTAATTGACAGCAAGTTACGAAATATCCGTGACATTGTTAAGTTCCTTGAATATTCAATTGAAGAAAATCGCTCATTGCTAGTTATCGCTGAAGATTTTGACGATGATGTTGTGAATACCCTAGCATTAAACCGTATGCGTGGTGTTATGGAAGTTGCAGCCGTTAAAGCCCCAGGATTCGGTGAAGGTCGACGTGAATTCCTTAAAGATATTGCAATACTTACTAATTCGTATCTTGTAGATGAATCCCTTGGTGAAACGCTTGAAGCCGCTGAACTTTCAATACTAGGTGGTGCAAGAAAGATTACTATCAGTTCTGACTCTACCACTATTGTTGAAGGTGAAGGTGAAACAAAAGATATTGATGAGCGCGTTATAGAACTAGAACACTTGTGTGAAATTAGTAAATCAGCCCACGATATTGAAAAAATTAAAGAACGCATGGCCAAGTTATCAGGCGGTATTGCTGTTATTAAAATTGGTGCTTCTAGCGAAGTTGAAATGAAGGAAAAGAAAGACCGAGTTGAAGATGCATTAAACGCTACTCGTGCCGCTGTAGAAGAAGGCATGGTATCAGGCGGGGGAACTGCATTGACTCATATTTCTAACAGCTTGAGCGGCCTTAGAGGGGCTAATGAGGATATCAATTATGGTATTGTTATTGCTCTTAAAGCTATGCTTGCGCCAGTACGCCAAATTGTAACCAATTCAGGTGGTGAACCTTCAGTAGTTGTTAATCAAATTGTTAATCAAAGCGGTGACAATCCATATTATGGCTACAATGCAGCTGAATCTAAATTCGGTTCTATGATTGAAATGGGTATAATTGACCCAACTAAAGTAACCCGTTCAGCATTACAAAATGCAGCGTCAGTTGCTGGTCTAATGATTACAACCGAAGCAATGGTCTGTGAACTACCACAAACCGAAGAACAAAATAATTTTAACCCGTTTAAAATGAGTTAAATAAAGTTACTATGTCCTATGGTAATACCAAAAGACCTCTTATTTATTAAGGGGTCTTTTTATACCTAAATATTCCTACATAAAATAACTTTAGGCATCACCCAATGACTATAAGAGTAGGAATAGACCTTTCCATGACGTCCCCTGTTATGTGTGTACATAACGACGCTCATAAATTAGAATTCAAAAACTGTGCAATTTATTCATTTGGTACTTATTCACGAGTAGCAAAACTCCAAGGAACCCACGGTAATATAAGCATACGTAAACAACCATCATGGAAACACGATTTGGAGCGTTTTCAGAAGGTATCACAATGGGTTCAGGCGGTTTGTAAGGCTCATGGCGTTAACAAAGCCATAATAGAAGATTATGCGTTTAGTGCAAACGGAAAAATAACTTCTATTGCTGAAATGACAGGTATCGTTAAGATGGCGTTATTTCAACGCGGGATACCAATTACGCTTGGTTCTATAAAAACCATTAAGAAACAATTCACAAACAACGGGAACGCCAGTAAAGGGTTAATGTACGATAGTTTTTTGAATAAAACGGGCGTAAACTTAGCTGACCAAATAGGTTTAAAAACTTTGCTAGACAAGCAAAAAGACTTAGACAAATTAGGTAAAGAACCGTTCGAGTTTAAACCAATAGATGATATTGTTGATGCTTACGCGGTACTTTGTAGCCACCCAGATTTTATAGAGGTTGAAATATGATAGAACTAATTCAAGATAACACGTTTACAATAATGATTGTGTTGGCGTGTCTTTTGGTGTTGATGTTGGGTGTTTTGGTTTCAGGATTTCTTTCTTATATAAAGCTTATAAGTCAAGTTACCGTTTATCATTCTTTATCAATAACTGATAGGGTTCTTTTTGAAGCATTACGTGAAAAGGGCGTTATTCCTTCTACCAATGAACTAAAAATAACCGAATTTATGGTTTTATTAAAGGTTATTATGTTTTTCATAATGCTTATTTGTAATGTTGTTGCGTTCTTCTTTATTAAGGGGGATTTTTAATGCCATCATACAAGTATAAATGCAATAGTTGTGAAAAAACTGAAACTAAACAACTTTCATCTTCTAAGCGTTTAGAACCGCTAAAAGAAAAATGTAGTTGCGGTGCTACCGACAAGTTCATAGTAATAGGCGGTGCAGCTATAGTGAGCGGTGTTTCAGTTAAGGATAAGCGCCCTAGCGGATGGAAAGACGTACTAAAACGCGCTCATAAGTCAGCTGGTAAACATTCTACTATAAACGTTTAGAGGGGTTTGTTTGTGGAAACCGAATCAGGTAAAATAATCACCAACGAATCATTCACTGATCTAGTCGTGAGTAATTTTTACAAACAACCAGTTGAAACCAGAAGTTATATAGATTCTGTTTTGGAAGTTTGTGAAGAACTCGGTATAGATATTGAAGATTCAAAATCTTACATGACCAAAGCCTTAATTGAAAGCCTAAGTGCTGAAGCAAGTAAGAAATTCCTAGTTAAGGAAAGATTAACAACGCTGGAATTATTTTAATAAAAGCTTTTTTGTATTAAGTAACGCTAGTAAAATAAAAGAGTCGTAAATTGACCGAAGTGGTCGTAACTAAAGACATCAAATCTCAGGAGATAAATATGTCATCTTTAATGGAACGTTTAAGAAACAACCGTGGTAAGCAAGCATCAGCTTTGAAAGAATCAGCCAAGAAAAAAGGCGGGTATCAAAAAGATGAACGCATTTGGAAATACTCAGGCGTTGACACCGACAAGTTAACTGATAAAGGCAAAAAGCAGCAATACTCGAAAAGTGTTATTCGTTTTTTACCAATTCCAATTGTAGATATGAACCGTCAAGAGGCGGGCGAATTAGCAGAACACCAAGTCCTATCACCTATTGTGAGCGTGTCACGCCATAACTTTAATAAAGGCGGTAAATACTACAACGAACTTAGCCGTGGTATGCTAGGCGAAGAGTGTCCAGTTAATGAATACGACCGCGCAGCTTGGGGCGCTTGGAAAGAAGCAGGTAAACCAGACGACGAAGTTAAGAAAACTTTAGTTAGTCGATTACCAAAAGATGAATACTACGCGAACATCTTAGTTATTGAAGACCTAGCGAACCCAGACAACAATGGTAAGCAATTCTTATTCAAGTTCGGTCAAGGCATTATGAACATGATTAATGAAGCAATGGAACCTTCAATGCCTGGTAAGGATCCAATTGACCCGTTTGATTTCCTAGAAGGTCATAACCTTACTTTAGAGTTTATGATGCCTGAGCAAAAATTCGGTAACTGGACTGGCTTTGCCCCTAAAGATATTCCAAAAGAATCAAGCTGGGATAAAGAACCTAGCCCTATTGCTGATACTGACGAACGTATTGAAGAAATTATGACCACGGCTTATAGCCTTACTGAATTCAACGATATCAAATTGTTCAAACCTTTTGACCAACTACAAAAGCGCCTATATGAAGTGTTGGGCGTAGAAGCACCTGAAGAAGAATCTAACACTAATGTAAAAGCGCAAGCTGGTACGGGTTCTGATAATAGTTCAGCTCCAAGTCAAAAGGTTAAAGACACCGAAGAAGGTGATCTACAATCAAGCGGCGCACCTAGCGAACCAAAGATTGATATGGATGAAGAAATGGATGAATTTGAGCGTATGCTTAACGAATCTTAATACTTCTTTTTAGTATCATGATAAAAGCCCCGTATTATTACGGGGCTTTTTAGTTTAGAAATAATAACTTATAAAAAAGTTTAAATTATTTTACCTTTTTATTTAGAAATACTTTACTTGATCTTAGATATCCGTATAATGGTAAACATTGAAAGGGCATACGGCCTTATCAAAACAAACTAACTAGCCTTTTAAGGAATTTATTATGAAAACTTTACTTACTAACTCAGCTACTAAAACTTCAATCACTCTTACTACAACTGGTTCTAAAGCAGAACAATACCGTGAAGCGGTTGCAGGCGGTTGTGATCTAGGTCGTACAAGCTTTATGAATATCTTAAGCGGTAAAGCGAAAGAAGCTAAGGGTTGGGTTCTAGAGGTTGTTAAACCTAAACCAACTAAGGTTTTTGGTATGACTTTTGGTAAAGAAGATGCTGTGAAAACTACTAAACGTTCAGCAAGCGCTCCAAGAAAGCGTCGTGACCTTGAACAAGTTTTTGCTAATGCTCGTAAAGGTAAGCATTCAGACATGGTAAACGCCTTAGAAGCTAAAGGCTTCAAATTATGTGATGTAGAGAAGACTCAGCGTTGGTTCTGCTTAAACATTCCTTCGGTACAAGAAGCAAAGCGTAACGCTACCCGAATTGATGTTTCTCCTCTTAAGAATGGCGGTGTTAATATCAGCCTTTACTCTAATGACCGCGCTGTGGGTGTTAAGAAGTCTCTAAAAGCCGAAGATGCAACCGTAGCCAACATCGTTAAACTAGCATTACATAAAGATTTCGTAAACGCTTAATCCCTTCTATGCCCCTTCGGGGGCTTTTCTAACTTCGTATTTGTAGGACATAATAATGAAAGTACAATTTAAAAACACCGAACTGAATGTTGAATTTTTAGTTGACCTCCATGATAAGAATTCTGCCATTCACCGTGACTTTATTTCAACATTAGAGAAACTAGACGTAGACGCTTCTAAGCACCTTTCTTACTCTAGCTGTAATAAGCTAATAAACGGCGGCATAAACTCATCTAAGGGCTGGACAGCAACCGTAGTTAACCCTGAGGCAAGCATTGCTGTTTCAAAAGAGCGCAAAGCAATTCAACGTGATGAAGAGCGCCAAAATAGAAAAGCTCATAAAAAGGCTCTAAAGGCCGCAAAGAAAAATGTAGCCAACGGTAGCCGTAACCGAGTAAACGCTCAGAAACGCTTTACCGAGCGTAAAAAGGCGGGCAAAGAGTCTAGCTTTAAACCTAGTTCGGTCGCTGTTGCCATACAACATTCTATTTACAGTTAGGAGAACTATTATGTTTCAAATTCGTTTAATAAAGCGTAATGAAGATTTGATTAATCTTCTTAACACCGAGCGCAAAAAAATAACTTCTAAGTGTAGAGGAACCGAAGTAAAGGTTGTTCAATCTTTTGGTCACGGTTGTAATCTTGATGATGAATGGGGCGGGGGTTTAGCATATCATCTTTCTAAACAATATCCTCAAATGTTAGAAGAATCAAAAAAGTATACAAAAAAGAAACTCGGGGACATCACGTTAGGAATTGACTTGGGTGATTTGTATGGCTATAACCTCTACACCCAAACAAACGGCGGTTCTGGTTCTTTCAAATATAAAGCGCTTTATGATGCTGTTTACGCCTTAGCGGTTGTAGAGATTGAAACATTTTTAGATGATTGTAAAAATAGCAGCGGTCGAAACAATTTCCTACAAATAGCACTACCCATGATTGGTTCGGGTATTGCGGGCGGTAATCCGGATATTTGTTTGTTTTACATGACCCTAGCTATAACCGACGTATATGAAAAGTTTAAACCAGATATCGCGTATAAATTCACGTTAGAAGTATTATTCGTTATATGGGATGACGTATCAAATAAAATGGGTACTGAGTTTATAGTAAAGCCTCGTTATCTTATAAACAACGAAAAACTTGACCCATTACATAAAAATTATGATGAAGATTATGCATCTAATCCTCGTAATATTTTCAAAAAAGAAACTCATAAACGAGAGTTCACTTATGTCTATATGTAATAGGCGCGTTTACTGAAATAAAATAGGTTAAAATTAAGGCTCTTTATTGAGCCTTTTTATTGGAAAAATTATGAAAAAAGTGTTACTAGAAAATGAGTTTGAGCTAGTAGTAGCCGACAATGAAACCCTAGGCCGCTGGCATAATGCTATCATCCTAAGCACGGCGTTTACCCATGGGGATTTGCGTAAAAACTACAGCATCGAACAACTCGTAGAAGAAAGAACATTCTTTCAAAAGTTTAAAGCCTCAGAGCAATATTCTTTAGGCCGTGAAACTGACCAACCTACTATGGAATGGTGGAAAAGCGATAAGGTATCAGACCAAGCCAAGCGAGTAAGCTTTATTCCAGACCCTAAAATTGATACCTCTATTTCCACCTTTGTTAATAACTATGAACGCTGGGCGCACCAACTAGGCTATGAACCCACAACGGCTATACACGGTGATAGAAATCTTTTTGATATCAGTAAGCTCCAGCACGTTATTGAAATGACATTAGGCGAAAAACACCATCCGTGGAACTACCATGATATTATCGATATTACATCTACGTTAAAAGCTTGGACTGGGGATCGTTATGGCGGTGTTGATATCAGGAAATTAGAAAACGCAACATACCATGACCCGCGCTGGGATGCAGCCGTTGATTGGTATAGAATGCAACAATCAGCGGTAAATATTGGTATTTTGGAGCTTGAAGATGCTTAGACAATTAAGACAAATTATTCAAAACGGCCTAAAGGCGAAAGAAACTTCTAAAGGTATTCGTAGAAAGGTTAGTGCGGCGTTCTTCCCAATTGTAAATGATACTCCAGTTGTACCCCAAGTTGATTACTTTAGTGTTAATCGCTTGGAGTGTAATTGTACTCATTCTGCTTTAGAATATGATAAGAAATCAGGTGAAAATCTAACTATCAGCGAAGCACGAACAATTGCTAAGATTAGTGGGCTTGATAACCTAGTAAGCCGCACAGATGTTCAACATGCTGAAGTAGGGGCGCTCAAAAAACTTAAAGAAGAATATTACGATAACCCCGATAGAGTTTATGGGCTTTATGTTAGCGCGACAACTTGTAAGGGTTGTGCAAAGGCTATTATAGAATCAGACCTTACGAACAACCTACAAGTAGTGGTTTTTAGTGAGTTGTATCGTGAAATGGAAGGACTTAAAATACTACTAGAAGCATTTAACGAACTCGCTGTTTATGTAGAAGATCAAAATGGTGAAGCGTTACGTATCAACGGCCAAACAAACGATGAAATAATTGATACTATTGTTTCAATGTTACCTAATGGCGGCGCGAGCGGCCTTAACACTAACTCTACGGGAATCTAAAGATGGATTGCAAGTGCGGTGGTATAATCAGTACAACTAAGGTGGTTTTGGATTCTAGCGCCGCTCAGAAGTCCTTTCCAAACTCCAATATCCCTAACGGATTTGAAACCATTCACATATTACACGGTGCTTGTACTTGTGGTAGGTATGTTGTTGATTTCAAACCTCTTGAAAAAGAGAAACCAAAAACGAATACATTATTCTAGGAACATCTATTATGAAAAAATTATCAGGTGAGATTATCAAAACTTTTATTGATAATCTAAAGGCAACAAAGGGTACTAACAACAAAAAAGAGTTAGTGAATGAGTTTATCAAAGATGAGGAAAACGCTTATAGCCTAGCGTTATTTTTATCTTGCGTTTATTCAAAAACCAATCTTTACCAAACAGAAATCAAACATGACCTAGCAAAGCCTAGTATTTTTGAAGACGCCATACCTTCAAATAAAAGCTGGTATGAAGCATACAATGAATTTGTAGCGGGTACTAAGCGCGGTTCTGAAGGTGAAAGAAACCTTTCTATTGCGTGGAACAGTTGCTTATCTATATTCGATAAAGAACTACTAGAATATATTGTAGGTGGTGAGATTAAATGCGGTATTGGTCCTGGTACTTGGAATAAAATTTTCGATAAAGAACTAATTTATATCCCGCGCTATCAACGTTGTTCAAAACTCAGTGATAAAAACTATGAAAAATGGCCGTTTATCATAGTTCAAACCAAAGAAGATGCTCAATTCATAAACATACGAGTTGAAGATTCAGGCGTTAAATTCTATACAAGAAATTGGAATTTAATAGAAACTGATTCATTAAATAGCGCGGCCGAAGTATTGCTCAACAACCCTAATATAAACAACACCACTATCATGGGTGAAATTTACGTAACCGACCCAGAAGGGAATCGTTATGGTCGTGAAAAATCTAATGGTATGATTTCAGGTATTGTTGCAACGGGTGAACCAGTTCCTGAAGGCTGTGGGTTTGAAGTTGTGTTGTGGGACGCTGTACCTAATGTAGACTTCGATAATAAGCTTTGTGAGGTTCCTTATACTAGTAGAATACTGACGGTTGTTTCAATAAACAGTTCATTACAAAATATCT
>JAULKR010064326.1:0-11300 GCA_032356305.1 Prasiola linearis | reverse complement strand
ATCACGGATGGCTCCTGCCATTCCGATCCGCATTGCTGCGGCACACGCATCGAGGGAAACTTCAGGTGGAACATCGCAAATGCTGCGCCCAGCGCGTCGGGCAGCAAGTGCTCGACCGAGGCGCCACGACGCGGATCGCTCACGTTGTGGAAGGCCTGGCGAAGCAGCTTGATCAGTCCGGGGGCGGACAGCTCCCCGCGCAGACGGGGCAGGACGGCAGCCATGAGAAAACACACTCGTGCAAGCAAGACCCTGACAATACCGTACGAAAGGCTCGACCGCCGAAGGCATTCAAGCTATTGATCTATCAGGAGTTGCTAAACTGGCCGGGAATCGCTGGCCGACGGACAACTGCCTTGAAGATAGCCGACTGTGGCTTTGCTATTTTTTCACATCAATCATAATCTCATATGCGGTACGCATTAACGCGAATTTGTATCCTGCCACACCGTCTAGGAATCCGAGCCGAAAAAAATATAAATATAAGAAAATTACGAAGGGGCGCGCTGGAAGCTTGTAGAGAATGCGCTTTAAATTTGCACGCTGCGCATCACGCTTAGATAGGCTACCTTTAATAAAAGAAGGCTCTTGGAAACTTTTTTCACCATTTAAAATCTCTGCCTCCATCGTTGAGTAACGGTTATGTCTGTCAAACCACCACTCTAGGCCTTTAGAAAACGGGTGGTGCTCTAGATCATTTTCTAGACTACAGCTCTCGCCAACTGACCGGTATCTTTCGTTAACCTTACGCTCTACGGAAACTTCTTTCGACTGAAGCAAGCGTGGGAACCAAGTTGGATACCCAGAGGCTCGCTTTATCCATTGATCGCCAAGCATATCTCTCCGCCTTACAGAAACAATACTGTAGGCTTCATTATCAGAATCTTTGACGAAATCACGAATCTCAGTAGCTAGCGCTTTCGGAACACGTTCGTCAGCATCAAGCATGAGTACCCATTTGTTCTCGAACGGAAGGGACAGACCGAAATTTCGTTGCGCCGCATAGTCTTCAAACTTATTGTAGTGAACTGTTGCCCCCGCATTTCTTGCCAGCTCGCATGTCAAGTCATCACTTCCAGAATCCAACACATGAACATCACCTCGAAAATCACCAGGGAGCGACTCTATACACTGAAATATGTTTACCTCCTCATCTAAAGTAAGAATTAGCACAGATATCATTTTCTTTTCCTTCTTATCGCCGGCTTCTCAGCTTCCTTGCAGGATTTCCTGCAACGACCGCAAATTCAGATATGTCTTTCGTGACAACACTTCGTGCTCCCACTACCGCGAATGGGGCTATGGATACTCCTGGAACTAAGAATGCTTCTGCTGCAACCCAAACTTGTCTGCCTATAATGATTGGACCGCCAGTTAGCGCAAAATCGGGTACTTCGAAATTATGCCCTACGGTGCACAGCGTACAGTCTTGGCTAACAATTGAATTCTCACCAATTTCAACGACGCATACGTTGTAGCACTTTACTCTCGGTCCAAGGCAAGATCCGTATTTCATCGTCAAGTTCCACGGCGCCCATATAATTGCACTGGAATATACCATACAATTACCTTCTATTTTAGCGCCAAACAACCTAAGAACGAATGCTCGCCACTTTCTTAGAGATGGTGGCGACCATTTTGCGAGAATCACCCAGGCCGTCATCCAAATAAGCCTGGCAGCCTTTGTTCGAGTATTCGGCGGAGTTATTTCTAAATTGTTATTCATTAATAATTTTTATTGTTACTAAGGCGGTTGAAGCTTGGGTAACGAACCAATAGACTCGCTGCATGACAGAGAAACGACGCTCTACGACAAGCAACCCCGCCGACGGACGCAAGCTCGATCGTCGTGCCATGGAACATATCAGGCTGCGCGCGGTGGATCAGGTGCTCGATGGTAAGCGTCACGGCATCAACGTCTGGCGCTGATCGGATTCCGTGATCTGGAGCGCTACGGCGATACCCCGTCTCACGCACCCGTGGGCGGCGGTACCGGCATGTTCCACGGCGCCAACGTCTCCATGTCGGACGCTGCGGTCAGCGGCAACCGCTCGAACAACCAGCACAGGTAACGGTACGGCTCCTGCCCGTTCGCCTTCGCCGTCTCGATCAGGCTGTACAGTACAGGTTCGCGCTCGCCGTGGCGCCGCGCTGGCTGTCGCTGAACAGCCACGCCCTTCGCCCCCCTGTGTGTGGATGACATGTCAGATCTCCCCAGGGAAATCCGACATCGTCAGCGGCTACGCCACGGCCGAACAGACGTTGATGACGTGACGCTTACCGAGCTGCATGCTGGAGGACTTATGCAAGAGGTTTGTTGATAAACTGACGCTTCCGTCTCTCTGTGCGTCCCCTGCTGATTATTGGAGTCTGCCCGAAGGCAGCGACCAACTATCCTGACGCAGGGGGTGACGGTCCGATGGGCCATGAGGAAATACAAGCGCCTGCGCGGCCACAAGGTCCGGGCGTATGCCTGGCTGGCGTGCGACGCAACCGTCCCGATCTGTTCGTACACTGGACAGGTGGTGGCGGTTACACGGCTGGAACGATGGGAGCCCGGTGAGCCGAGAGGTTCACGCCGGGTTCTGCGAGAAGCTGGGGGTGCAATCCCCCCGGCTTACTTACCAGTGCGTCTTAATTTTTTAGGTCGCGTAACGCGCGAACTTACAACGCGCGAACCTACACAATCAACGCTCAGAGACGCAAAAACACCTAGTAGAAAGCATACCCACCAAATCAAGTGTAGGGGGATCAAGGATATTGCTATGATCAATAGTATCCGGCGTCCGAAATTTCCTCTATTAGTGTTCTTTGGAAAGCTTCTCTTGACGAAAAAAATTATACCAGCTGTACCAAAAGCGATCCCTATAATTCCGAAAGAATAAACTGCCCAAATTATCCCGCCGTTCGGCTCAAGGTAAAGGCCTACGTGTCTTCTGCTTTCTATTAGTGGCTCAAAATAATATGGTGATGTTCCGAGCCCAGTACCAAAAAGTGCGAGTAGTGGGTTCTCTAGAAGAAATACCATCGCAGGGAGTTCCTTGTCTCCCATATCAGCAGAGTTAGTGTTTCGAAGGCGAACGTTCTCAAAAAGAAGTGTAATTCTCCCGGTTGTTCGTTCGGCCACGTACGTGCTAGCGCCGGATACCGTGCCAACCCCAATAATGAGTACAACGACTAGAAGAATATTTGACTTTGACCCCAGTGAGGAAGTTAGCAATATGCACGCGGCGTAAGCACCAAGAAATATGTATGCACCACTAGATCCGGTCAGTACAATAGAAAACAATACAACCGCTATAGTCCAACGATACTTATTTCTTTGGCATTTCCAATATCCGTATGCATTTGCAGACGTCAACATAGCCAGAGAGATACATAACGACATCCCTTGTTGCTTCGGCTCACCCCCGAACGCAGTAGCTCGATGTAGAGACAGTCCGAGCAACTCCATATAGGCATAATCCATCCCGGTAGTACCCCGAATTATTCCGAACAGCGGTCTACCAAATAAAACAGGAGAGAAGCTCTGCAGAACACAGACGAAGGAAGAAAGTATGGCGCATTTCGCCCAAAAATTGAAGAATCTTTGATATCGTGCTTGTTCTTTAAACGATCCCGCTGCTATTGCTATGAATGCCGTGAATATACAAAGCGAGGCTAGCTGAATCACAGGTTTTCCGGTCGAGCCGCGTGCCCAACTGCCTGTAGATATTTCAGGAACTAAATTAAGTCCAACCACCCAAATCAGCAAGGTATAGGCTAAAAACGTTAAAGAGTAAAATGCGAGCTGCTGCGCAGTAGCGGGAATCTTCCTTGTCGATAAAAACAAAGTGATTGTGCTAATTATTGCGATTAATTTCGGAGGTTCTATCTGTATGGCGACATCTATGCTGAAAGAGTACAGAAAGAAAGACGTAACTATTGCTTCAGCTCTGTGGTCCTGGCGCCTGAAGAAAATAATAAGGGGAATAAAGATGAGCACTAAGGCTACTGCTGACGGTACATGTGATATCATTGTTCATTCACAAATAGATAATTCGAGCGTGGCTGGAGTGGGTCTTTATCCTTTGAAATTTTCCATGCAATTATGCTTGGCGCAAAAGTGTTTCGTTAAGACCATGCTCTTTCGACGCGAAGAGACTGTTTTTTAAAAATAACGTCATTTCCTTGTAATATCAAAAACCGAGCTGAAATAGATAGTGAATATAGTTGTTGAAAACTCAACGTGGAACAATATTGGTGATGCATTCTACCAAGTTTCTCTGGTTAATTTTATGAAATCAGTATTTCCTGAGCATAAAATACTGCAAGGAGATGGGCCAATTGAAAGAGCTTTCAGGCCATCATCGCGATTCCGCTCGAATGCTTACTCGTTGATGAATAAGCAACTCGGAGATATGCATGTGTTCTCAGGGCCAATCCTACGAGATTTTCCGGCCGTGTACGGACCAGCCATAAGAAAGTTGCGAGAGAATGGTGCTAGTTATGGGCTTGTGAGCTGCTCTTCTGCTGATTCAACGGAGCGTGACGTCTCCAAAGCAAAAGAGTTTCTTTCAGAGTGTCCGCCATCGTTTTTCGCTACGCGTGATAGGGCTACTTACGATAATTTTAAGGACGAAGTTCCACTGGCTTACGACGGGATCTGTGCTGCATTTATGATTTCTGATCTCGATTTTCCTGATATCAGGGTAGATGAAAAGTATTATGTGACCAGTTTCTATAGAGATGTTGAGCCACGCATTATTAACAGTAAAGAAGGGGTTGAGAAAGTCAAAATAGAGCAGGGAAGACGGTTTTTAGGGTTGCCATGGAGTATTTCTCGACATATTGATTTCTTGAGAGATATTCCTGCTCGTGATGCTGGTGATCCTTTGCGAGTAAGAAGTCATCAGAGTATCAGTTACCGATTTTCTCACCTAAATTTTGGCCTCCCTAATACATTTATAAGCTATAATCCACTATCGTACTTTTCGTTGTACCGTGCGGCAGAGTTTGTCATTTCTGATCGCGTGCACGCATGTGCAGCTGCTGTCGCTCTGGGGACTCCGGCTATACTGACGTATCATGGTGAGCGCGCGGGGATATTCGATCGATTAGAGCTAAATCACTTGACTGAATCGCCGATGCGCTTAGCGCAGCCTGTGATTAAAATTGAGGCCAAGCGATTGGGAGAATACTTGCGGTCAACGATCAACGCCACAGCCCTGAAATCCATTGCATGCCAATAGGTGGGTAATTAACGTGTGTCGTTTTGCTCGCTGCACCGTTAGTCTAATTAATTGGAATTGTTAATAGGTTCCAGCCATTGTGTAAGGGCAGCGCCGTAGCTAGTAAGGGTGCATCTCTCGAGAGACCGGAAGGCATTATGTCCGAATTGACCGCGTAGCGAAGCGTCCGAGATAAATGAGTGCAGATTGCTGCAATGCGATTCTACGTCGGAGTAATTGGAAACGAGTGCTTCGTAGTTGTTTCTGAGATGTCCTCCACTTTGGTAGCTGGTGACGATAGGCAAGCGTGCATTGGCAGCCTCGTAAAGAACTCCTGCTGATCCTTCTGCCGTGCTTGGGAAGAAAAATATGTCGAAACTTTCTAAGGCTAATGTCACTTCTTGTCTAGGTACTGAACCCAAGAACGTAACATAATCCCTATATTTTAGGCGAATTTCATTGCTTATTCGTATGGGCCCTATCGCTACAAACTTTATGTTCCTCGAGCTCAGTCTCTTCGCGGTTTCACAGTAGTAGTATATTCCTTTTCTTTGCTCTACCGATCCAAGAAATCCTATAACCAGTGTTCTTTTTTTTGTTGCTGGGCGTGTAGTTTTCACGGATGAAGACTCGTACGGATACGGAATAACCTTAATTTTAGATTTTTCAATTCCTGCTGATATTAGGCTAGACTTTACAAAATCAGATGCACATGTAAATTTATCTAAAAGCGGCCAGGTTAGTTCTTCCCATTTTGCTAGTCGATCTAAATCTATTTGATTCTCGACTGCATCTAAATTTCCATGAATTTCTTTTTCTTGTTGAAGTGTTCCCGTAAGAACGGTGGACGCTGCAATAATTTGATCGGCACTGCAGTGTATGCCGTTCATTCTTCCCCACTTCAGCAGCTGTGGAGATACTGTAGATATGTACCCGTGAAGATGGGTGAATTCAGAAACGTCAGTTTTTCTACCTTCATCGGATCTTCTTTTGGAAAGAAGGTCCCACAGTTCTGGTTCGGGGTTCTTGCATGCGCGATGAGCCAGTATCGTCGTAAGCGTGCGTAGATTTTTATTCCTAACCAGTCTCTTTGAAAGTTGAGAGGAGCAGTGCCCACGAAGCTTTTTGGCAAGAGATCGATTAATGAGCCCGGAGGAGCTTACGGACAATCTATCTAATAAGGAATTCTTGTAGTAATAGTCACATATGACGGAGTGCAGCGCGGACGACGCTTGAAGCGCTGCAGGTACTCCATAGTGAAGTCGTGCAGACCCTTGATCTAAGACAATTTTCATTTAACTGTTTTTTAATTTGTCAGTGCTTTATTTAATTTAAACCGCATTGCGGAATATGCTAAGCCACTGGTTGGCGACGTTGGTTGCAGAATATTTTTCGGCGATGCTCACGCTCGCTTTGCTCATTCTCTGTAACGATTCAGTGTCAAGGCGCGACATCTGTGACATGGCGTCTTTTAAGCCCTTTACTGTTGGAGCGACAAGCATTCCGTTCTCTCCATCTTTGACAAGTTCAGGGTTTGAGCCAACTGATGTAGAGCAAATGACAGGTAGCCCGCAGGCGCAAGCTTCTGCTAGTGCAACCCCCCACGGTTCATATAGACTAGGAAAAACAAACGTTGTTGCGGAAGTTAGCATTTCCGATGAGGCTGCAGGCTTCAAAAAGCCGGCTAAGACAATGCCGGGACATGAGCGTGCTAAATTCTCGAGTGGGCCAGATCCGACAAGTGTAAGTGGCCAAGGGTTGAGTGTGGATTCGCGGTATTCTGAATATGCAGACAGGAGTATTTTAATTCCTTTGTCCTCGACGAGCCTGCCTACGAACACAAAACCTGAGGGAGACGACCAACGAGTAGGGCTCGATTTCTCGAAGAATATTCTGTCATCGTAGCAATAAAGCGGACAGAAAACTTGGTCATTTCTAAATCCAAGTTTGTATGCAAAACTAGCCGATGTCTTGCCTGCTGCCAATACGAAGTCAATTCTTCGCAAGAATTTTCGAAGAAAAAGCATTCGTAATTTTCCGAGTAGTCGTCGATTCTTTCCATGGTCTAGTGTGAGAAAAAATTTTGTTTTGCTGAGTTTTGGGTGATCCCTTGTGCCACGATACAGCGCATCGTTCCATCCCGGAAGTACGACGATATCTGGTACTCCGTTTTCAAGGGCGACGCCAAATTTCTCTTCGAATGATTCCTTGCTTCTTTCTATTAAGGTTATCTTAGTGGATTCAGATCCCAACAATTCAAAGGCCGTGTTCCTTGCTCTCGTTTCTGAGTAGGCGATAACGCTTAGATCCACCGTACTGCAAGATGATATTTCACGCCATAGAGCCAGAGAGTACCCTGAGTAGTTCGTCCAAAGTATGATAATATTCATTTTTTTTGTAGTAGTTTTAATCTGTAGTTTGCCCATGAGCGAACTGGCGCTGAGAACAGGTATAGGTAGGCGGCAGCTATCGCAGTCTCTGTGATTGCACTTGCTAGCAAAGCAATCGCGGAGATCTCAATGCGATTTCTCATCAATTCGGAGATAAGCAAGAATGATTGAGACAGGACAACCCCTGCAACTACTGGCTTAATAAACGGTAAAAATATTTTAGAAGAGCCTGATATTCTATTGTCTGCGTAGACGATCCAGAATGCCCCTGATAGAGACGACCAAAATGTCACGGCCCACGCCATAGCGATTGCTGTGCTGAACGCGTACGCAGAAATAACTATAGATATAAAAAGAATCGCGGTTGAGATAGTTGAAATAACAAATAGGTTGTAGTACATCCCCTTAGCCTTAAGTAGACTAAGGGCTAATCCGCCTGTTATTCTAAACGCAAATCCGTAGGTAAGTACGATCATCACAGGTGCTGAAGAGGACCATTCCTTGCTAAACATTGCTTCGAATAATAGCGAGGCCGTCCCAATTTGGATTGCTAGTAAGACGAATCCGACTTCCAGAGATAAGCATGTGTACTGCCTATATCGCTCGCGAAGAAGTGCATCATCTGAGTTGAGCTTTGAGAACGCTGCCAAGAAGACACTTCCTAGGCTAGTTGAAGCCACAGCTGCAGCTTGTATCGATATAGTGAAAGCGAGGTAGTAAATCCCTAGCTCTTTGCTAGACGAGAATAGTCCTAGTATCGCGTAGTCTGCTTGGGAATTTATTCTTTGCATGAGCGCGGTGCCAACTAAGAACCTGCCATTACTAACAATCGCCCGAAATTCACGTAGCGAGAGGCTCCCTAAAATCAACTGCTCGGAGATCTCCATTCTACTAAAAAAAATTTGCAATGTCGATCTGATTGCTGCTGCGATAGGCCTCGGTATAACTAAGCTTGCGGCGCCATGATCGGTGGCCGCAAGAATTATCGCGATAGCTGCGTATGCGGTAGTGTAGGCCACTTCACAAGCTGCCAAGCGATCAAAGTGCATGTTCTTTTGTAGGAGGCCAGCATGAACGTTAGAACAACCATTGATTGCCGGTTCGATAGCCGCTATACAGAGAAGGCTAAATAGTGCTTCTTCGCTGTATATGTTTGCCGCTGGAAAGGCTATTAAAATTATAATTGTTGCAGACGCCGCACCTAGCCCAACGGAAGTTGCTACAGCTGTACTCGTGAATCTAGGGCACGGGTTCTGACGCTGAACAACTAAGTCTCTGACTCCGCCATCTTTCAGTGATTCAGCTAGAATTGATAGGGATAGCACAATGCTATATGTTCCGAAATCCTCTGGTGCCAATAGCCAAGCGAGCGCTACCTGTGCTCCTAGGGTTAAAATCCGTGTAATTATATTTTGAGTTGCAATTGCAGCCAGGCTGTTAGTAATGTTTTTTGGCGGCTGCATATGTGTGTAGTGTTTTATCTGTGAAAGTGGTCTACTGGAACTATTTATGCCCAAGGTCCTTTTTGGGCAGGTGTCAATGACTAGTGGTCTAACCATTTGATACTGTGGGGTAGAGATGTGCGAGCTTGACCCGAGCATCCTCGGTCCGAAATTGCCACTGCGCAGGCACGGTGTTCGTGTTGCGGTCGCACGTCCACGCGTCGATCTCTTTGGCAAGCGTTTCCGGGTCAGCGATGCGTCGATCCAGGCACTGACGTGCCAGCACGCTGAACTCGCACTCGGCCATGTTCAGCCAACTGCCATGCTTGGGCGTGAACACGAACTCCAGCCGACTCAGCAAGGCACGGGCATGCTCGGGCTCGAACGCCTTGTACAGCGAGGAACCGGCGTGGGTGGACAGGTTGTCCATGACCAGCGTGACCCGCTCGGCTTGCGGGTAGCAGTCCTCGAGCAGGTGGCGCACACATTCGGCCCACTGGATGCCGGTGTGGTTGTCGGCCACCGTCACACGGCGCCAGTTCTCCAGCGGCGCGTAGAACAGCAACAGGTGGCCCACGCCGTTGCGTTCGTACTCGCCGTCGTAGCGTTCGGGGTGGTTCGAGGTGGCCTTGATCGGTTCGCGCACCTCCTTCGTGCACTGCTTGGTGGTCTCGTCCATGCAGATCATCGGCCGGTCCGGATCGAACGGGCGCTTGTAGACGTCGAGCACACGCTCCATCTGGCACACGAAGGCGGCGTCTTGAGCTGCCTTGATGCACCACATCTCACGCCGCCAAGGCTTGATGGTGTTTTTTTAAAACTTGTCGTACCGTTTCGGGTGCTACCGATTCCACCATCTGCAGCTCGACCAGTCGTTCGGAGAGCAGGCGAAGCGTCCAACGAGCGCGGCCTTCGGGGGCCTCGGAGCAGGCAAGCTGGACCAGGCAGGCCTCGGCTTCGCCGTCCAGGCGCGCGGTGCGCTCGCGTATGCGCGGTTTTCTCTGCAGTGCCCGTTCCAGCCCGTCGCACACGCACCGGATCCGGGTTCGTTCGACGGTGCGTGGCGTGATGCCGATCAGCTGTGCCGCCTCGGTGTCGCTCATGCTCAGGCCATGCTCGGCCTCATCAACCAGCAGCAGGATCCAGGCGTGGCGTCGTTTCTGCGCCGCTACCGTTCCCTTCCGGGTGATCGCCGTGAGGGCGTCGCGCTCGTCGAGCGAGAGCTTGACCACGTATCGCTTGTTCACATGCGGCATGCTGGAGGCCTGGCGCGGAAGGGATGACGAGGGTAACAGGCGACTCCACAAAATCAAGCGGTTAGACCACTAGGAGTCTGCGCGGCAGAGTCCGCATCGGCTCGATGATGAGGGACACTACAGAGCATGAGCTCAAGCTACGTCTCGTACCAGCGATTCCCGGCGAGCAGACTTCGGAGTCATGCTTGATGTATGATGGTGACGTGAGCGCACTTTCGCCTCGGCCCGTCGGGCAACCGATTGAGAGAGCATGCTGCCGGCGACTGTCAAGGTAGTTGACCGGTTTCATCACGCGGTTTTTTGCACGATATCCTGATCGGCGTTCCGGTCTTTTTCGGGGTTGAGCCACACGATCGTCGGTGCGGTCCAGTTGCGCGTCGTGCCGCTCCAGCGACTCGGGTTCTCTGTCTTCGCTTGCGCATACAGCCGCTTGCGTGCCGCCAGGATCTTCTCGTGCTCGCCGGTATGTCGCTGCTCAGGGGTGGCGAATCGAGGCGTGGCGGTGCACATTGTTGTACCAACGAACGAACGCGAGCACCCAGTCGCGGACCGCCCCGATGTCGGCGAAGCCGTCCACCGGGAATCCCGGTCGGTACTTCGCGGTGCGGAACAACGACTGCCGAGTAGGCGTTGTCGTCGCTTACCCTCGGGCGGCTGAAGGATGCGCTGATGCCGAGCCGCTCCAGCGTCACGGCCAGCGTGCTGGAGCGTTGCGGCGCGCCGTTGTCGGCGTGCAGCACCAAGGCGTCCTCGGGGACGACCCGCTCGGCGAGCACGGTGCGACGCATCAGCAAGGCGGCCAGCTCCCCGCTCTCGCGCTCGTGCACCTCCCTGCCGACGACCTTGCGGCTCCATACGTCCACGATCAGATACAGGTAGTAGGTAAGCCTTCGGGCAATGACAGGATTTACCGCCATAGCCGGTCCCGTCATCGTCACCGCTCCTCACCACCGGAGCCTACCCGATGCCTCGTTCCCACGCCGACACCACCCGGCACTGGCA